>WWPM01023511.1:0-11781 GCA_023279145.1 Glomeris maerens
TTTTTACGCAACGTTGAACTAGTAAAACTGCGGATGACGTCACACCTCGCGCCCGCCATTTACACATATTTAACATTTAAATTAATATTTCTGCGTAATAAAGCCTAAAAAAGTCATCTTGTCATGTTATTTTCAAGAACTAATTTGCCCTAATTATTTATAATTAAGTGTCATGTGTGGGGGGAGGGTGGACCGTTTATAAACCTGAGTAGGAGGAGCAAAAGGTGGGGCTAGTGGGGGGAGGGATGATGTAGCACCACCTCCAGAAAGTATTTCCTGTCTGGGGGATTCATGGATATCAAAGAGCGAAGCCAATCAACGCGAGTCATAAGAATGGCCATTTGTCAAGGCCTTATAGCGGACACGGACCAAATAAATAACATTTATCGTATCGTTTTAACGGCTATCTTTATGCGAAACAAATGTTTTTTTTTTCGCACAAGTTACGCAAAATGTAAATATGTAATAACGCCTACAGTGATTTCGACCAATCACAACTCGTTCAATTTTTCAAAATGGCGTTCGAAAGTGGAAGTCGTTCCATGTTTTCAATCCCAGCGATCGTATCGGTTTACAAGTGGTTTCAAAAAACCTTCAAGTCGGAATTATGACATGAATATAATATCGCTTTGATGGATAGAAGGAAGAGTGTTTTGCGTTATTTGTCCCTGCACTGGGATTGCATTTTAGTATTTTCGCCGTGATTTCTGGTGCGAGTACTATTTTGGAAGTGATGCGGCAACACGGCCTCGAAATTTCCCCTCAAAAGTAGCGTTTTTATCGTAGCACGTTTGCGTTTATTAGCGGTGATCTGGTATATCGTTTGCTGGATTAAATGCTGCCGTGTTGTTAAAGAGCAATGTCGAAAAATATCCTGAAGCTGACATTGCCTCCTGGGTCCATTGAGCCCCTTGAAACCCCAATCGATTCTTCAAATGCGGAAAATGCGCCCAACGAGTAAGTTCTTATGCAATTGCAGTGTGCATAATTGATATCCTAATGCTCTGTATCAGGCGCTCCTCTTCGAACAACTCACACATGGATTTTGTTTTCAAATATTTTCTCAGTGGGTTTATTGTATTGTGCGTTATTTTCTTTTTATAGAACGATTGTTCCCTAATGTAACATCCACGGACCCTGGAATAACCTGGAAATGCAGTCATGCAAACTACACACATTGTTATGAATATGAAATATTATAATTGTACGGCTTTATTGAGGTATTTTCATGGGCCATTAATATACATAACTAGAGGGGTTTTGAAGGTAATAATAAACTCTGATTTTGCTTGGGTCTCAGAGAATTCAGCAATAAATGCCATCCATGCCCTGGCAAAATTGCTATATTTTCGTATAAAATTCTATTTTTACACAAACTTTCTATATTTTTACGCAAGCTTTCTGTATTTTTACATAAATTACTGTATTTTCAGTATTAGATCCTCTATTTTCAGGCTTTTGGATAAAATTCTATATTTTCTGTTAAAATCCTTTCATCGTTCGTAAGGAGATGAGTTTCGGACAATCAAAATCGGCCTTTTGAAACCTATATTTCACGTTTTACCAGGTTTTATTTATCCATACTGTAACAAAAATTACCAAATGAATATCAATACGCATTGGTACCAGATACAGAGCAGCGGAAATGTGCACTGCGTTAGGGTTGAATTCAAAAAAGAGAGATTAGAAAGTGAAAGATAAGATACGATATTAAAGCGAAGCGTTTGAACTTTGCAGTAAATCGGCGGCGCGCGACGCGAGTGTCGAGGAACTGAACAAGAAGTTGGAGGACCTGGACATCGACGAGCAACAGAGGAAGAGACTGCAAGCTTTCTTGACGCAGAAGCAGAAAGTTGGCGAACTGAACGGAGATGATTTCGATAAACTCGGCGAGTTGGGGGCCGGCAACGGGGGAGTGGTCACCAAAGTCCTCCACAAACCCTCCGCGCTCACCATGGCCAGAAAGGTGGAGTATCGGCAAAGGGCTGTTAATTTATTCCATTGTTATCCCCCGCAAAATGAAGCGTTTTAGCCAGCGACGAGTTTACGACATTCGGCAATCGTCTGGGGTTTGTTTCTTCAAAGTTCTTGTAACTGCAGAGGGCGTTGATTAAAATTACGCAATATACGGGCCAAATTGCATTTGATAATATGGTATACACTGTCTCTCTCATTTCCAGAAAGCTGGTTTCATTATAGGGACTTCAAAAAGTATACGTTCAGCTGTTGTAATTGGTAAAAAAATGGATATTCAGTTTTAGATAGTCTACTGATTTGCTATTTTAGCAAACCAAGAAATGTTTCAGGAATTTGTCGGATCTTTCCACGTTGCAGACGTTAGCGTATTATAACAATTGCAGCGGGAAAGGATTTTGCGTTGAAATGGGGAGAATTGTATATATACACTTCCTGTTACCATTGTGGATGTTATTGTGGGAAATGGACCGCTTTGTCCAGCGATGTTCATTCTCGTCTGTTGTCGGTAGATGACGTGTTTTCCGTCTTGGAATTTGTACAATTTTCCCACGGCTCAGTGATCAATTTGATAACGAAATTAGTCTTATATCGCGTGCCAATGAAAGAACAGTAAAGTATTCAATATATAAAATAGTTTGGATTTAGAACACAATTATACATTTTACATATTAGTCTCGACAATGAATTGGGGAAAAGTAGGAGAAGTGTTGTTTGTACAAATGGGAATTATAAGTTTGTGTTTGCCGCGTTTCGTATCGCGGGAGCCTTTTCCTGTTGTAGGTAATGAATGAACTTGAACTTTGGTGATTTGGCAGTTGATACATCTGGAAGTGAAGCCTGCGATCCGCAACCAGATAATCCGCGAGCTGAAGGTATTGCACGATTGCAACTCTCCGCACATTGTGGGGTTTTACGGTGCCTTCTACAGCGATGGCGAGATTAGCATCTGTATGGAGTATATGGTATGAATCTGACCGTGTGACGACCGTACTTTTTTGTGCGGTAATCCAATCTGTATTTTCTCTTCAAACAAATAATAGGATGGAGGCTCCTTAGATCTTATTCTTAAAAAGGCCGGCCGTATTCCCGAACCAATCCTAGGAAAAATTAGTATCGCGGTAAGTAAGGGTCGGGAATCTTCAGGGTTCGTGCGGGTCCTTTAACGAGTCCTTCGAATGTTACATTAAACGTATATGTTCCACAAAATGGTTAAAGCGTAAAGTGGATCGAGTCCCGTTCGGACAATTGGAATTTGCAATTGATTTGGCCCGAATGTATCTATCAATATTTGGGCATCTTAAACCATGAAAAGTTACGACTTCTTATACAAAGTTCTCGCTTCTTATTTTTTAGCAGAAAAACTTGTACGAATCTTGGAAAAATATTATGTACTACTTGAAAACAGATGTCAACACGTGAACTTTGTTTTGTTTTGTAGGTATTGAAAGGGTTAAGTTATCTTAGAGAGAAACACCAAATAATGCATAGGGGTGAGTTGACGGACGTATGTATTGATAAATTGTACGGTAATGTGTTAATGACTTTCCGCTAGTAGTATACTTTAATTAATAACGCCACTGATATAATTTGTTTGTTGGCGTTTTTACGCACCGTAACCAAATCCCCACGTGATAAAGGACTTTGTTAAAAGAGAATACCGAAGCATACCTACTAAAAGGGCCAATTGCTGTGCTGATTATATTTATGCTATACATTGAAAATACACATTCAACTTGGAAAAATGTATAACTTTCTAAGATGTGGCAGTTGAAAGGGCCAATAGTTTCATTCTTATTTGAGAAATACACGTACAGCTTTCGAAAAGTTACTTCCCCATTAATAATTTCACAAAGAAGCAAATTTTGGAAAGAAGAAGTTGAACTGCTTATATAATTGCTTTAACCCTTTAATGCTCAACAATAAACTAAAGTGCAGACTTCAAAGGGTTAAATTGTGTATTAGGAAATTTCTCGTTATACGCTTGTAAGATGTTAAACTTGCGGGGTTTAGACGTGAAGCCGTCCAATATTTTGGTAAACTCGAGAGGGGAGATTAAGATTTGCGACTTCGGGGTGAGCGGCCAGCTGATCGACTCGATGGCCAACTCGTTCGTGGGAACCAGGTCCTACATGTCCGTAAGTGTCACCGTCGGCCGTCCGCGTGTTACTTGTGCCTATTTGGTTTCTTTGTATTCCGACAGCCCGAACGGCTACAGGGCACGCATTACTCGGTGCAGTCGGACATATGGAGCATGGGGCTGTCGCTGGTCGAGATGGCCATCGGTCAGTACCCGATCCCGCCTCCGGACCCCGCCACGCTCATCAGCATCTTCGGGCCGCTGTACGCCGATCACGTCGACAAGTCCAGCACGCATTCGCCGGGCATGAAGTCCTCCCGTACAAGTGAAACGTTATTTACCGTATATCAAAAGAGAAAAAAGAAAAATGCCTGCTGCTTCTTACGGAGAATTCGATTCCGCGTTTAGCGTCACTGTTGTCGTGAGTTATACGTTAGGCCCCATAAAATAAATTGAAATACTACTGAAAGAGCAACAACTTATTTCATGTCATAAATAAGAACCGTTTTTTCCTGAAACTAACACCGGAATCGAGTTCTCTTGTAGCTTAATTGTTTAGAAATAGTTTTTAAAAGGGAACATTGTCTGTAAAATTTGAATCCTACTTCAAAGGATGAACCGCGTTTAAACCTATAAAGTTGGTGGGACTCATTACTTTGCATTTCCTGTTCAGAAATTTCAGCGTAATAATCCGCGAACTTCTGTATTTGACAGGTTATACCGTTCCCGGGGACGGACCGCGCCCCATGGCCATTTTCGAGCTCTTGGATTACATCGTGAACGAGGTAATGTTTCTTAATTTCTCGATGCGTGAAACCGCAGTGAATCTTATTGTTTTACGCACGCAGCCGCCGCCGACATTACCTTCGGGAATATTTTCTCCGGAATTCAAAGATTTCGTCGACAAATGGTAAATGGGTTTCGTAACTAACTACTGTTTTCATTTAAAACAAAGCTTTGGTTTTGTTTTTTGAATGCAACAGTTTAAAGAAGAATCCTGCAGAAAGAGCCGACTTAAAATCCCTTATCGTAAGTACCGCGTTAAAACGGTTCCGTTATGTACTGTCTTAACTGTTTTTGCCGCTTTCTTGACTGTCTAGAATCATCAATACGTTAAGAAAGCGGAGTCGGAGGTCGTGGAGTTTGTCGGCTGGGTTTGTAAGACGATGGACTTGACTCCTTCGACTCCAACGAAATGCATTCCCGGGCCGAGAGTTTAATAGTAACTCTCTCTCTCTCTCTCTCAGAAAAGCCACATTTCCGATGCATTCCAAGTGAAACGAAAAGCCAGAGATTCTTTCCCTTCTTGTTTTTCTTTTTTTAACAATCCCAACTTTTTACTAGTTAATTATACCCAAAGGATTCATCGTTGAGTATATACGAGTTTAGTTGTTACATTTCCCCCGATCGGTTGGGTTTATATAGTCGATCTGCACTCAAACGTTGCAATGATTCAAAATCATAACTGCGCGAATTACGTTCGTGTTTTAGCCGCATTCGGCACGGGGTCTTAGAAACCGGGGGGGGGGGGGTTTACATTTAGAGTATTACTGTGATCAACGTACGTTAATCTAGCCGGGAAAATGTATTCTGTTGTCCGTGACAACAAACGCGAACCCCTTCCCCGAGTGCGGACCAACTATAGTTTGCGTAGTACGGTTATCGAATCACGTGGTAGGTTTTGATTTGATTCACTTCGATGTTTTTAAATGAGGTTTGTTCTACTTTTGCCCCCTTCCCCGCACACGAGACGAGACGAGACGAGAATTAAGCAGTTTACGAGTTCTAAATGCTGTGAATTTTTCATCTGCATGTACAAATAAGTTCTGTCAAAAAATGAATGTATATATTCTGGTCTAAAGAACTGAATAAGAACAAACAAAAACGATGGACGATAATAGTTATTATGTATAGATTCAATTGTGGATTGGTTTTCCTTGATTTCTCTTTTTACAGTATCTCATTTTGTACGACTCACTTGGACGGATGTAATAATGCAAATCATGGGTCAATATGTGTACAACTTTCTATTGCTTCGTGCACGAGAAAGTGATCGATATACGACTATGCTGTAACGATTTATTATTATAATAATTATACATAACGAAGTAATACCGTTGAATGAGGATGCATATTTTGCTCGTGTGAGAGTTGATTATTATTAAGGGTGTTGGTAAATTAAATGTTAGTTTCAGTTCTATGATAATCTCTCATTCATCTGCTCTTGTATACGTAATTTTTGACAGTTTTAAAAGGTGAACTGGAAATTGCACTGAACAGCAATCACAATTAACAAATTCACAACTGTGATTTTGGTTGTAAACTTTATTGTTTTTCCAAAAAAGATAGTATATTTTCCGAAATAGTACCAATAACAGGAATAGCAGAAGGGAACACCTTTAACATGTACGTGCTTCATTGTGCTCACCCTCCCCTACAATAATGAGGAAGCGAATTGCATCATCCACTCAGAATTCATTAAATTTGGTTCCAAAAAATACTAATTAATGGCATAAATAAGACTATATGGGCGTTTTATTGAGTTCTTTTCACTATTTCCAACCACAATGTTATTTTCATAAAAATATAAGCATTTAATATAGAGAACAATTTGCTTTATTTTGGAATTTAAGTAAATATATGACATTATAATTGAATAATTAATATGTATTGCATGCCTGAACCATTTGTAATTAGTAATTCGTGGAAACAAGTATTTTTAAGTGGTATATTATTGTGCATAAAAGCCAAGTACATAAAGCAGTTTTTTTCTTTCCTTTAATAATGTTTAAATTATAAGTAGGTATACCTTAATAAACAAAGGAAATTGACAAAAGGTCGAAAGTGTACAATTTTATTGCGAAAACTTCAAAAACTCCTTAGGCGGGGTCAAATGTTGCTACTTTTGAACAAGTCAGGCTGGATAAAAGGAATAAATTATCGCCAAATCGCGTTTTCAGACCTAGACTTTGACCGAATTCGCGTTTGAAAATTGCGAAATCAATCCGCCTGGCGCTGCTCGAAAACGTCATTCGAATGTGGGCGTCAACGCTCGAAGACTCCGCGCCCAATAGAATCGCGGCGTTCTGCTGTGGATACGCCCCCGAACGAGATTATAAAAGGCGATGCAAGCGGCGCTCGCGCCATTCTTCGAGTAGTCGTCGGCCAGGTGGTAGACTAGACCGCTGGTTTTCAAGTTCTGTCCGTAGTTTCTTGTAACGTATATATAGTTTAAGAATCTGGCAATATACGCCGTGCGTAATTTGCTCTTGATTAATTTCAGCAAATATAACGGTGATGGCTCAGAGGGCCCGTCATATAATTCTTAAACTCGCATTTATTTTTGATAGGATATTTTGTGTGAATACATTTAATTTGCGTAACGGGAGGGATTTAGTTATTGTGCCACACCCCGACGAGTTTTTCACCGTTTTCCCCCATCCATCCCGTAAGTTAAACTATAATTTCCCAGTTTTTTTGAATTGCAATTAAAGTGGGGGGTTAATTTGCGGTGCGAAATACGAAAAATGGCTGACGACGAAGCGTAGCATCGATGGGCGCACGGTAAATATACATTTCAAAACCTAAATTGATGATATACTGTTTTCGCTTTTTCAGTCGATTTATTATGTTCTTTTATTGGATATTAGGCCTGGAGGCGAAGATGGACATCGGGGTATCAACAGAGGAAGAAACGGCCTCGTCGTTGGATGTCAACGGTAGGAAATTTTCGTTTTATTTTCGCTTTTTGATGCGACGAAAAGTCGGCGTTCGAAAAGTCGGCGCGGCTCGGTTTGAAATTGTGTCTTCCGATTGGCGGAATCCGGCGATGCGCCGCCCCAGATTCGAACGCGGGGCGGGGATAGAACGTCGCATCCGCCAATTGGGATCCGATACTCGTATCTTCACTGTGCAGATTCGTTATGCCTATTTCGGCAATCGATTTAACGTATTCCAGGTTTCTATAATCTTGTTTGCATTCTTCCCAACATAGGTTGCAATCATAATATGTTAAATAATGCAAAAAAGTGCATTTCATTTAAAAAATTTCGCTGTTTAAACCAGTTTCAACGGCTTTATTCATCGCAGTTTAGAAATGCCGTCTTCCGATTAGTGGGTTCTGGAGTTTGCGAGCCGCCCCTTTTTCGAGTTCTGGGCGGGGCGTTGGCTCTGGCATCCGCCAATCGAAAAACTGTTCCTTCGATCGGTTTGCTGTTCAAAATTTTGCATTAAGGGAGTCGTCCACCAATCACGTCTTTTCCCCAACGTTATTCATGTCGTTTCCTGCATGATGAAATGCGAAATTTTGCATTTGTTTGTTTTGAAGGGATGGGCAAAGTGCCCCACCGCTGGATGGGCCGTGCGAAGTGCCCCAGCAATGGTGGGGACGGGCCCCCTTTACCGGACCTGGAAGGTAAAGGGCTGAAGAGCCCTCTGCCCATCGTGGGACCGGCAAGGGTGATGATGAGGCCCCCACAGCCGTGGTTCATGGGCCCAGCACAGCGTAGGGTTGTACTTTTTAAAAAAAATTCAAGATGGCCGCCGAAGTGTCTAATATTTATCATGCATGTACTTTTGGGGGACGGGTTATAGTTTTAAAAGGGTTATAGCAATGGCAAATGTTTCTGTTGAATTAAAGCCATTTCATCTTGTAATGGGAGTTACGCTATTGAATTTGTTCTAGGTCCGTTTGAAGGACCTTTTTATCGTTAAAAGTGGTGAAAGCCACTAGTGTTCAGGTTAGGGCCGTCTTGCGTTCGTCATTGGACATTACTAATTCGTTTATTAAATTTAAAAAGGGCTTAAAGGCTTGGCACGGCCTAAAGTTTTGTCTAGTATCGGGATTGGGATTAATTGCGCATTATACGGGTAGTCTACGTTTATATTAAAGCGCTTAGTTTAAACTGTTCCCTAATTATAATAACAACCCCTTCGCGGTCCAATGACAATGCAAGCGGAGTAACCTGAACTGTATCCTGTAATTTTAATCATTAATTTCAATGCCATTTGCTTTTTTAGGCCTAATTATGGCTTTTATTAGTTGGGGATATTGGATTAATCGTTTATTTTTATGTTCCATTTTCAGCTCAGTTAGGGATTTTAGGAACAATAAAAAACCCTTTTATTAGCTCAGTCAGGTTGTTAGTTAGTAGATTGTTACACGCGTGGGTCCAAACGTTTCACGTTTGGGTCCTCGTGTTGCCTCACTCGAGGCTTGGCGGCCATTTTGAACGGTGGAGACGAAGGAGTTTAAATTTAGCATTTGACGGGCTTTCTTTCTTGATGCCCTTTTTAAACTTAAAACGACGAGTTAAATGCCAACTTTTAATTTTGACGGGGCCTTCTTCATTGAAGCCCTCTTTAATTTTAAATCTTGGATTAGTGTTTAAATGTAAATTCTTGACGGGGCCATTGTCGCCTCCCTTAATTCTTGACGGGTTCTTGGCACCCTTTAGGCAGAAATGCTTCGAGGGATCGCATTCTTTTCACCAGAAAAAGGAACCCTGCCCATTGGATGCAGCGTTGACGACCGCGGCAGGGCTTAAAGGGTTAACCTGGAAATTGCAGGTTATTAACTCGAACTAATGGCATCCAGTTCTTCTAAATTTCATTTACTGTTCTCATTCGTTAGTGAATTTCCCAGATAAATCTGATATGACTTCCAGCTGCTATTTAAGGGCGGCTTTTATTTGTGTTCTGAAATAATACAGTGTCATCTCCAGTTGGTTTTCCAATTTTTTGGTTTCTCAAACCGGGAAGTGTTCCCAGGTACGAAACAAATGTGGACAGTGTGCGATGCAAGGCTACAAAAGGATCCCAGATACAGCAGGCTGCTTTCGGACCTTTCTGACTGGAACTGACAAGTGACTGCAGAAAAGAAATGTGATAGACAATAAAATCATCACTTGCCTATGAAGAACACTTGTACCTTATGATGTATAGTGTGATTGATCGGTGGTGTCGTGGAGTAGTATGAATGATCCGCGGTGTGGTACGAATGGTCCGCGGTGTGGTGTGGTACGAAAGGTCCGCGGTGTAGCACTGTAATAAGGTTCTCAAATTAAGCATGCATATGTTCTTGTTCAATTAATGCGCGCATATTTAGAACGGCGCCATCTAGTTATATTTTTCATTCCAATAAAAGTTGGTTGCATTTCGATCGCATTCCGCATAACTCGTATACCTCACAGTGCAAAAGGCCCGCGGTGTGGTGTGGCACGAAAGATCCGCGGTGTGGCAGTGTAGTATGGTAGATCCGCGGTGATGAGGGAAAACCCGGATGACGTGGCACCGTTCATCCTGTTGGCGTGGACGGGATTGGCGGTAAACATGGCGGAACCAATGAACGCGCCGCACAAGTTGGCCACTCGAGTTGCGCGGCGCAGCGCCATCCAGCGGCGGCGCACGCAACTCGAGCGAACTCGAGCTCTCGTCAGTGCAGTGTTGGTCGGTCATGGCGGAAGCTGCAGTAGAATCGCCTGTTGGCCAGTTCTACTGCCACAAATGTTCCCAAGAAATAAGTCCTCTTTTACCAGTACGTTTGTATTCCGTTTGTACTCCCAACTTTCTTTCGTTTTTGCCAACATTTGTTGCCGAAATATTTGCAGAAATACTTGTCGGTTAATCGAGAGTCCGCATTCGGATATTCGAGGGTTTGGAAACTGAAACCTCGTTTCTAATTTCTGGTCAAGTAATCGCTGTTTTAATCTATGTTCCTTGCAGATAAACTGTTGCGGCGTGTTTGGATCGCCTTTGTTTCTGTGTTTTGGTCGCAGTTTGTGGTTATTTTCATCTCCAACTTGGACCACTTTGCCTTTTTGTTGCTAAGCAAAAACCCAAATTTTGCCATCCAAATTTGAAACCTTTGCTATAAAAACAAACCGGCTTCATGTTACCTTATTTCGCTAGATAATGTTGCTTGTTTTGTTCAGGATAACAGGAATTTGCGTAAAGCGAACAAATTGCACCCTTTTTTTTGCGTTTGCAATCGATTGATGTTGAAATATTTGAATTGTTTAATTCCATAATTTCTCTTAATTGTGTTTTGAATACCATACATATTACACTTAATTGCGTAATAACATGAACAAAAAGCCTGCAATTCTAATACGTTAAGTTGAGTGGTTATTGTGAGCAATTTCCCCGTCCGAAAAATAAGAAATTTAAATTTGCAGAAACTATATAACAATTAAGGATTACTTCGTTGAGGTTTGTAGAAATGGAGTAGAAATATTCATAAAGACGATCCCCTGTTAATTAGTAACACATTTTAGACGATAAGTTTTCCCAAAAATGGTTTTGTCCGATTATTATTGTTTATCGGAGTGAAATTATAAGATAAAAGTTGTTCTGGTTTTTTTCCCATTTCAATGGCAGTTGGAAATAAAAGTTGTTTCCTTTAATATATAGATGCCCAATTAGTGTTTTAATTATTACAGCCTGTTAAAAAAGGTTGGATTGCTGTTTTAAAAATATAATTTCAAACTATTTGAGTGTTTGTGTTTACGACTGGAATTTTCAGGTAATATTTCCTTCTGGTCGTCTCCTAATTGCGGTTGAATTATATGTGGTATTTAAAGGGGATTGAAGTTAATCTCTGCTTTGTTTCCTTTTCCCGGAGCTAACGCAAGTTGTCTTGTTTTCGCGTTTCAGGATTACGTTTGCCCGAGATGTCAGTTGGGATTCATAGAACAGGTCGAACACCAGAACTCGCCGCAAGAAAGCCC
>WWPM01023512.1:6173-25245 GCA_023279145.1 Glomeris maerens
CAATATGAGCTAGCAAGCGGAAATCCTTGTATATTTGGCGAACACATACACCTAGGTTTATGCAGTTTTTGCATATCTCTTTTCTACTTATTTCTTTATATAAAATGCGAGTTTTCAATAACACATCTTTCTTACTAATTAGTTAATGCAACAGATTTTTAATGAAAATGTTACATTTTGCTTGGCGACAATTTATTACTTCTGTATGTAGTAATACAATACATAGATTCGCCTTCTTCAACACAGCTAGTGGTCATACACAATAAATATTAGTAATTAAACTGCAGGCCTACATATGTATAAACTATACAAATCCTTTCTCAGTGAAACTTTTCTTTTGAACAGCATTAATATAATTATTTAAGCAAACAATGAAGATACATTGCAAACAAGGTTTTGAACAATTATGACGGTTCCAAAATTTTTTTGTGTTTCGAACCGCATATAACTTTCCCACCGCAAGTGTATCCCAAAATATGCGTCTATATGTAGCGCTTATGTACGAACACCTCCTCCTACGTGTTTGTTAACGTTTGGTTCTATGCTGGCAATTATAGACGAATAACTTTTAGAGTTGTTAACTTAAATGTGCCGTTTGACATGCAAATTTTGTATAAACTTTGTATTAATAAGGACACCGTTGTTCCCGCGCATAACAAACTCACAACGAGATGTAATTTAGGGTATAAGCTTAAGACTTAGCTTGCTGATCTTTATTTCACTGTTTGTAAAACTGTGTAATGTAATTAGTACTCGTATTTGAAACATGACTTAATTACAATATCACCCCTGAAAACAACATTGTATAACTGAGCATGCAGTATATTAGTAATGCTCTCTAGCTTATAGCAATTCTAGCTGCGATCTCCAAAGGTCACCACCAGGGCAGAAAAATGGCGCTGCCATCTACAAGGAAAAGAAAACGCCTTAAAGCTTTGGTTGCAATGGTGAAAAAACTTGAACAAATGTAAACAATTATGTTTCGGGCTTACAGCGATTTACTATAAAGAAAACAAGTGTAGAATATGGTAAAACTCTTGTTACTTGAAAGTGTTATGTATTAACTTTTATAGTTAAATAGTTGGGTATGTTTTTATAGTGTACACAAATGTATTAACCTGTACTCTCTTGGCACTGTCACAACCCATATAAATAAGCCCTTAGCTTCTGAGTAATCTTCAGAAGAGCAGCTGTCTCGTACAACTTCCCTGGCCTTGCAGAGCCTTGCCGTGAGCGTCAAAACTTATGTGTGTGTTAAGTCTGTCTTCCTTATCTCCTTAAGCTCAAAACCTGAATAAAGACATTATATAAGTTAGACCCGTGGTCTCCTTTATTTTGCCGGCATTCTAGCCTACCTGACTGTGACCTAACGCCTTCTCCGAGACGACCAGAAGACTAGCAGGACCGTGGACTCGACTGTCATTGCAGTGGACGTTTGAGCCGATCAACTAAGCCACTCTACAAGCTGTCAACGCCGCTGCAAACCAGCAGGACATCGCAGCCCAAAGACCTGGCCAAAGACTCTACTCCCTGGATGTCGCCTTGTACAAGCTGTACCAAACGGACTGAAGACGCCATCTTCAAGCTACCCGGACCGACACCATCTTCATGCTGATCTCCAAGCTCACCTTTCAAGGGACGCCGAGGGACACTTCCAGATCGCCCAGCCACAGCAGGTCGCCCATTCAAGGACGGGTGCAGCCTGTCAGTCTTCACATACTCCACTTGAGAGGCAGCCTTACACCACGAGATTATAAATATTAATTGCGACCCTATCAACCGGAAGTCATCAGCTAAGGACTTCTACAAGAGAGTCGGGAACCGAAGCAGTTTGGCCCCCATCGCGGACCTTCAGCGGACAGACAACGCACAATGACTGTTTTTGGTAGTGTTTTCATGATCGTCAAACATAGATAACTTACATTTCTTTTATTCATTTTGAAATGTCTGATTTAGCTGGTTATCCAATTAATATTTAAATTAAAACCTGGAAAATATTGCAAATTCATGTGGCGTTTATTTTCAAATGTAATTTAATACAATAACTTGTATACCTTGAGTAATGCAACTTTTAACCATTGTTTCCAGGCGAGAAAGGGATGGGCCTATTGTACAGGAAATTGGAATTTAATTGACCTGGTAACCAGAGATTGATTTTGATGTTGGCCTTGTTTATTGTCTGGAAGAAAACTAAAGTCTCTTATTACTCTTGTGTTATAAACAACTTTATTGTCCGTTTAACGTCCACAGTTTGACAAAAAATATTTAGACAAGAGTTATGGTTACGTTCATATCGGATCGATTATTTTTTTGTAGAAACGCTGTTGTTGTTAGATCTAGAGCTGACATCCATGGCTTATAATAACACTTGGAATGCTAAACAAGTTATACTGTATACTATGCGATATTATTGTGAAAATATTTTGGTCCATATTCTTATATAGTATCTTTAAAATAATACAACTATATTCGCATTCAAGACCAACACAACAGCGTGCTAACAACTTTCTTGTACCCTTTACGAAATTGGCTGTTGGTTAATCCGTAAATAAAACCATTCACCACGCTGTTGAGCAACACTATATAAATTGCCCATTTTAAGAATTCGTCACTCATAGGAATGTTTGAGCATGTGAAAATAACTACGACAACTGTGGGCATGCTGAATGCTAAATAACAAACAAAAACAGCAAACAACGTCTTGAACAGGGAAATATCTTTCTTCGAGTAAACCTGGTTATTTGTAATCGTTGAACAAACTCTTTTCTTCGACCGCCTTAAAGTTAGACCAATTTTCAAGTAACATATGCAACAGACGAAAATGGAAGTTGCTGTAATGATGCCGATTGATGCCACGTGCCATGATGACATGATATTAATGTCCATGACACAAATATGAGCACTTTTTACATACATAAACGAATTCCCTCCGTTGAGATAATACAGTGGCATGTATGTTGCGATGGCAATAATCCATAGGAAAGACAATATTAGAGCTACAGTCTGTGGATTGAACACCTTGACGTACAAAACGTTGTTGCAAACCTTTATGTACCTACAGTGTATTTAGATAACAGTAAAAACTTTGCTAACTTGTACTCTATGAATAATAGCTTATATGAAATTTTCTTACCGTTCACAAGCTATTGCAGCAATATTCATTATAGACAATTGGCATCCAGCGAGAGTAATTCCCCCTACTGCTGCACACATATACGGTGAAAGAATCCTGTTTGTATTAATATACCCTTCTGCAATGATTGGGAATGAAATAGTTGTCACAAGGCTATCTGCTACTGCAAGGTTAACTATGAGAACATTCCCAATGTTCTTTAGTTGACTCTCTAGTAAAACTGCACCAATAATCAAAATATTGCCGATTGTTCCAGCAAAACTAAGTAAAATTACTACGCTTGCTGTGATAGCTTCGTAAGGAGACATTTTGCATGCAGATATTAGCAGATGAAACCTATTTGTTTCATTTCGTGAGAGATTTTGCTTGTATGAGATTATATACTCCCTACCATGCACCCTGTTAATTGTTTCGGATTTCCTTCGATATCTACAATAATGATAATGGGGATTTCAAATTATGCACTCATGATTGTGGACATCGTATTGGCTGATAGAAGCATGCATTGCTTGCATTCAAATATACAATATTTTATTAGCATGCATGATTTAGTTATATTGGGAAATTGATGCAGTAATATGATGCTGTTGAAGCATGAAGAGGTTAGCTACATATTATAACTTTTGTTGCAATGTCTTGTATTGATAATGAAGACGTTATGTCAATATTGCGTTTTGTTTGTCAATTTGAGCCAGCAAGCGGAAATCCTTGTCCTTGTATTTTGCGAACACACATCTATTATGAGTCTTTGCCTAGTTTGCCACTTATTTCTGAAATAAAATACGAGTTTCCAATTATGTATTTTTATTACTGACTAGTTCCTGCATAAATGTTATAATTAAATACATTTTTGCTCGGTGACAATTTATTACTACTGCATGTACTTACTGTATATTTTTTTTACAGTGACTTCGAGCCTTGCGGTGGTCAGGTTCATCCTCGTCGCCCAACATAAGGTAAATTGATACTTTTTTCATTTGGAAATTAGATGCATTAGCTGGTTATCCAATTATTATTATTGAAATTGAAACCTGACAAATATTGCATTATCATGTCAAGTTTATTTTAAAGCCATGTAAATGATTGTGTACAATATAAATGATTATAAACACTGTAGGTATCACGTACAATTTTGTTATATTTTTGCGAAACGAATTATGGAGAAATTGCACACTTTTACGATATATTTATTTATTCTTCTACAATTGAATTCAAATGAATTTGTCATACGAAATACAATAACTTCTATACCTTGGGTACTATAACTTTGACTAATGTTTTCGGGTGGGAAAGGGTTGACATTGCTCAGGATATATTGGAATTAAATGACCTGGCAACTTGAGTTAGGTTTTGGTGTCAAGTCGAAGCTATTGCTATTGAAACATCAAAATTAACTAGATGTTGAAGTAACAGGTGCTATTCTTCCATGCATATGTACAGTGTATATGCTTTCCTGCACAATAAGACAATACATTTCTTGTAACAATTACGAAATTGGGCATTACGTAGTTGCAAGTTATAATTATAAATGCGTTTCCCGAGTTCTTCAGTTGCTTCTCAAGCAAAATTGCTCTTATGATGAAAATGTTGAGAATCCTCCCAATTAAACTTGCGTAGATAACAAACAGTTGCTGCATGTTATATTGTTACATATTTCCTGCCATCTTCATGTATCATCCATTAAATAATCCGGACTACAAGTTATTTTAAATAAGAAGAAATTAATTGTCTAATTGTTTCAATACCTACAGAAAAAACGTATCTATTATGCTTTTGTAAGGCTTGAATTGTACGGTCGAAGCAATCCGCAAAGGAAAAAGCACACTTCTTCTAAAACACCGCTCCTCTACTCTCGATTCACTACCGAAATCTTAATGTCCACACCACAAAACTATTGCCCCTTTCATAACCTGTAATGTGGACATAGGCGATACTCTCCTGTGGCCCTGCATCCTTGCCATCAACACCCTCGGTGACAAGGTGCCACAATTTATGGCACCTTGGCCATGCATGGTGGCACCGTGCAACTCGTTACAAGATAGCCTTTCATCAATACCGTGACATATCTTGTAAAATAACGCTTAAGTTTTTTAACAAGACAACATAGTCCGGGGTCTCGGCCTGACAACAAAACTGACGTTTCGCTGTATTTCACTGCAATTGAAGACCCTAAAGGCCGCCCTAATGGAGGCAACCACACGATGGGCTTGTGTTTCCCCACGCGCCATCTTTAATGTACTAGACATCCCTAACACTTCGTATAGTCTAGTTCTAGTTGGTTGCTACCTGCGTTGAAGAATCGTTCACATTGTTTTCCATCGCAGAATGTCCTCTGCACAAGAGCGTGTTAACAACTTTCTTATACCCTTTACGAAATTGGCTGTTGGTTAAGCCGTAAATAAAACCATTCACCACACTGTTGAGCAACACTATATAAATTGCCCATTTCAAGAATTCATCATTCATATGAATGCTTGAGCAGGTGAAAATAACTACGACAACTGTAGGCAGGCTGAATGCTAAATAGCAAACAAAAACGGCGAACAATGTCTTGAACAGGGAAATATCTTTCTTCGAATAAACCTGGTTCTTTGTATTCTTTGAACCCACTCTTTTCTTCGAGCGCCTTAAAGTTAGACCAATTTTCAAGTAACATATGCAGCAGAGGAAAATGGAAATTGTTACAAAGATACCGATTGATGCCACGTGCCATGATGACATGATATTAATATCGATCACGCAAATATGAGCACTTTTTACATACATAAACGAATTCCCTCCATTGAGATAATACAATGGCATACATGTTGCGATGGCAATAATCCATAGTAAAGACAATATTGGAGCAACAGTCAGTGGATTGAACACCTTGACGTACAAAACGTTGTTGCAAACCTTGATGTACCTATATAGATATCAGTAAAAACTTTGCACACTTTTTTTATCTAAGAAATCTTCACTACATTAATTGCTTATATTTTAAAAGTTTCTTACCGTTCACAAGCAATTGCAGCGATATTCATTATAGACAATTGGCATCCAACTAGAGAAATTCCCCCTACCGCAGCACACTTAAATGGCGACATGATCCTGTTTGCAGTGATATAACCTTCTGCAATTATTGGAAATAAAATTGCTGTCACAAGGCTATCTGCCACTGCGAGGTTAACTATGAGAACATTCCCAATATTCTTCAATTGACTCTCAAGTAAAACTGCTCCAATAATCAAAATATTGCCGATTGTTCCAGCAAAACTAAGTAAAATTACTACGCTTGCAGTGATAGCTTCGTATGGAGACATTTTGCATGCAGATATAGCAGATGAAACCTATATCTGTGTCATTTCGTTATTGCTTGTATGAGATAATATACCCTCTTCCATGCACGCTGTCAATTGTTATGGATGCGCATCAATATCTATAATAATGGGGATCTCAAAATACGCACACATGCTTGTGGACATCGCATTGGCTGACAGAAGCATGCCTAAATTGCTTGCATTCAAATATACATTATTTTATTAGCATGATTCAGTAATATGGGGAAATTGATGCAGCAATAATATGATGCTGTTGAAGCATGAACAGGTTAGCTACATATTATAACTATTGTTGCAATGTCTTGTATTGATAGTAATGTAGACGTGCGTTTTGCCAATATATAAGGCGTTTTGCTCGTCAATATGAGCTAGCAAGCGGAAATCCTTGTCCTTGTATTTTGCGAACACACATCTATTATGAATCTTTGCCTAGTTTGCCACTTATTTCTGAAATAAAATGCGAGTTTCCAATCATGTATTTTTATTACTGACTAGTTCCTGCATAAATGTTATAATTAAATGCATTTTTACTAGGTGACAATTTATTACACATTGTTCAGGATAATGGAATCAATTGACCTGGCTACCAGAGTTAGATTTTGGTGTCAACTCGAAGCTATTGATATTGAAACATCAAAATTGACTAGATGTTGAAGTAACATGTGCAATTCTTCCCTTCATATATGCTTTCCTGCACAATAAGACACGAATACATTTCTTGTAACCTTTACGAAATTGGGCATTAGTTGCACCATAAATGAAACCATTCACTACACTGTTACACATTACAGAATATACAGTCCACTTAAAGAAATCTTCACTGACTGGAATATTTGCTGCAAAGTAGCTTGTCAAAACAGCACTTGGAATGCTAAAGAATAAGTAGCAAATAAACATAGCTAGCAGGGTTTTAAACAAGGCAACGTCTTTTTTGGAATATGTTGATTGATTTACACTCAAGACGCATATTCTTCGTTTGGATTTCCACAAGGTTACAACGATGTTAATGTAACATACACAACAAATGACGATTGATATTATTAATATGGTGCTGAGTACACCTGATGTCCAATGAGACACCATGGCTATATTAAAGTGACAGATTTTTGAATGCTTATTAAAAACGAATATGGCTGCACCTTCCTTGACTGGTGGAGCAAATACCACAATTATTATTGTCCAGAGTAATAGCAAAATCGGTGCCAGGGTGTGCTTATTAATTATTATGTTGTAGAAAGAATTGTGGCATACTTTGATGCACCTGTGAAACAAATTTAAATCCCGATGCGTTAATTGCATAGCATTAGTTTATTTGAAGGTATTATAAGATTTTTTAAAGTAAATTTCTTACCTTTCGAATGCAATTACTGCGATGTTCACTACTGACAAAAGGGATGCTCCACCCACTGTTGCTCCTAAAAACGCACATGCATTTGGTGATGAAACACCAAAGTCGTACTCAGTAATGTATCCTACCACAATTGCAGGAAAACAAATAGCTGTTACTACTAAATCAATGACAGCCAGGTTAATTATAAATGCGTTTCCCAAGTTCTTCAGTTGCTTCTCAAGCAAAATTGCTCCGATGATGAAAATGTTGCTAATGCTTCCAATTAAGCTCATGAAGATAATGAAAACAGTGCAAAGGAGATCATCTAGTGTCATCGTGTACATATGGTTGTCCAATGCATGCCACAATGACAGACAACTACATTTATAAATAATGATAAGAATGCTTATTTTTTGTGGAAGATTTGTGAGGAATAGTTGTATCGACACATGTCATTTGTGCTCCAATGATTAACTGAAATATAAAATTGGGCAAATTGCGTCTATTGCTTGTTTGAGATTTTCCGTAATAACAAAGGATGTAATGTCAATAGTAATTGGACGTCTTAAATGAAAGTAGGAAATCAAGTGTAAATCCCATTCTTTGTCTTCATTATGGATTTTATTGTGATTACGTCAGTCAATTATAACTTTGCCTATTTTTCATCTTATTGTGAATAACTGAATGCCGTTTATCTTATATTTAATATGATCCATTTATCCATATTTTAAGATTGGTACTGAGAATTCGCGCCATGTTTGAGGTCGCTTTTAAAATGTTTGGAGTTTTCTTAATTCATTAGGATCGATCTACATAGTGTTAATGTCAATTCTGGGCCACTGTTTAAAAGTTATGTGACACAGAGACACCTTTCTTTTTGCAAGCAACCTGTAAAAAAAAACGGGCGTAGAGCTTAATTGTGCATAATTTTTTGAAGAAATAATAGCACGCAGTCTTAAATTCTTACGAGTTAGTGGTTTTCGAAATCGACTAACGTGTAGTGGCATTATCTGAAAATCAATTCACTTCCATTGTCATAAATTAGTTGGTACTTGATCTTGAAGGCTAATCATAAGTTGGCTTAAAGAATTATATGATGTCCCAGCTAGTATATTTAAGAAAATGAACGAGAGCCATTCCATCCCAAAACGACCAATTCTGGAAAAATTTCCCAGGTCACTAGCACCAATAATTATGAATTTTGGCACAGTGTTACCACTACGTCCGGTAAGAACGCTCGTAAAATTTCAGGAAAGCAATTTTTTTTGAGTTATGAGCATTTGAAATTTTGTCCTCCGGCGCGCTGAGAATGGTGCAAAATTTTTGTCAAGTTTGGATGTTTATAAAGTTGCCATTTTTTATGGTAGAGACCTGATATTTGGAACGTTTGGTCTCTGTTTGCCCTGCAGGGTCGCAAATATGGCTCCAAGTTCAGGGAGGTCTCACAGTTCAGAAACTAAGTAAGATATTGACGCCATTTTTTTATTTCGATTAATGTCTGGATACCAAATGTTTGAAAAATGTAAAGTAGAACCATTCGTAGGGCTTATTTCGTTTTTTAGATGATAGCAAACATGGTACCGCAGAATTCGAAGCTAAAAATGGCGATTTTATCAATTTATACTCGTACCTCATAAGCATTTTGCCAAAAAGAAAAACTGCAGTTTGATTTCCTATGTATAGGTATTGTTTATTGCACTGTGTTTTTTCAGTGACTACTTACACGTAAGATTAGCATCTAATTTGCCAGATATGTTAAATTTCAACTATTGATTTAACACGATTTAACATTAATATTATCTGAATATTTGATCATAGAATACCTAATTTAGAGAATTATTTTTTACTCTTATATAGTGCATTAATTTATGTAATGGTATTTGCAGTGTTACTTGTGCTAACATCTTGTTCGCGACTTTTACCTTGATCAAGACAAAATATTAATCTGGCAAATTTAACATAACCTTCTCTGTAATGGCGATTAGTAAGTCCATAAATGAAGCCGTTCACAACGCAATTAGTTGTAACACAGTACACAGACCATTGATAAAATTCAGTAGGCACCCAAATATACTTTCTGGTAAGCAAAATGAAAGCATTTGGAATGCAGAGTACAATAAATACCAGGAAAATGATAAAAAGTGTTTTGTAAATGGAGTAATCTCGTTTTACAATTGTTTGTTGGTTCTGGGTTGAACATGCAATTCGTCTTTTTGATTTGCTTATTTCTCGAAATATTAAGGTGTAACAGTAACTGCTAATAATCACCGGGCTGATTTCCAAAGTGGTGACGAAAGTAACGAAATACCATCGAGGAATATTGAAGAAGTTCACTATGCATATTTTGCTCTCTTCATCGTACCAAACGCATTCTTCATGCACGAAATACAATGACGCAAAGTGAAGGGAAACTATTATCCAGAGAAGGGACAATTGAAATGCTGTCATTCGCCATGAAAAATGTCGTTTGTAGAAGTTGTTGTAGCATACGATGAGACATCTTGAAAAATATATAGTACTACCTGAATTATACAGTTGACAAATGTCTTCATTCATTCTATAGTCCTCCCAACACAGCTTGAGAAAAAATCCGACCAATCGAGGAATAGCAGCTTATGGATTACTTCCTTACGGCGCTCTCTCGCCCAGGAACTTTTTGACATCGATGTGACGCTACATCGACACGCCTGGCCAGGAGAGGCTAATCGCGCAACAGAAACCTGCTTTTAGCCACTCCCCTTTATCAAGCTGTGTTGGGATGATTATAAACACCAAAATAAGGATTTTTTTCAAATGTTTTGACAATGACCAAGTCATGACCAAATTCAAGTCTCATAATCTGACCTGCAAAACGAGTTTGCAAGCCTAAATTAGATTTTGAACTAAAGAACTGTTACATTAATTATAGAAATTACGATTTTGATATTTGTATTCAAGTACGTTGAAACATAATCAGATTTTGCTGATTATAATATGATTTGTGGAATCATGATTTTGTGTGCAGAATGAATGCAGCCAATATTGGATTATAAAAAGGAAATTTTAAAATCACTTACCTTTCAATGGCTATGAATGCGATGTTCCAAACTGAACAACCAAGAATCACTGTCACCAATGATCCCATTGTGAAACAGGCAGATTTTGATAACACATTGCCGTCGTTTATGATATTTGCAACTACTGGTGGTAATATGACAGCTGTAACCACACCATCAACCAGAGCCAAGTTGATTATGAGAGCGTTTTCAATTTTTCGCAGCTTCTTTTCAGTTAATATTGCTCCAATAATTAATATATTGCTGAAAGTTCCAACAGTGGACAGAATCGCAACTGCAACCGCAGTGAATATTTTGAACGGATTTCCCCCGAATTTATCTGAATCCATTTTTGAGCACTGTGTGAGATTTTGATCGGCTAATGTAAAGGCGAACTCATTTTTATACAGATCTCGTCGTCTTTCTTTCTTTTTCACTTATTCAAAATGTGAATTCAAGCGCAGAATTTGGTCTTTGTCTTAGGAAAAAATGATTAACTTTTGACAGATCAATAAACAATTGCATGCTATTGTTTAGTTTACTTAAGGCGGCAAATTCCTCTCTTTTAATATTCGATTTTTCCAAACTTGCGTAGCTGCATGACAAAAATCCAATAATTGATATTAAATGTGATTGGCAATAAAATTTCATGACAAAAGCTAAAAATATGCTGAATTTCGACCAATTATTTCATTTGACATTGGTTAATTGCCTCAAAATGACATCTGCACATGTCTGCTGCATTTGTTTCAGAATATACGTGGTCTCCATCCATATCTCGTATCTTTTCTTTAAAAAAAAATTAATAACTGCGCTAAGACGTTGCTTCATCCACAATCTATTGCTAGCTATTTTATCACAGATAAAATACATGAAACGATGAGGTCAACATTTTGATTGTACATATTACAAAGCACATTGCAAAGTATTAACTATACATATTTCTACGGTTTATTATTACAGTTTGTATAGCCACATGATTTATAAACTAAATTACAAGCGAATTTCGTTATTTGACTGATATACAGTATATATATTCTAATAAATTAGTTTCTGAATGTAAGGCTAATTCAGTTTGATAACGATGAAAATTAATTAAGTTACCTTTGCAATGAATGAAAATATAACTATGGAACTATTATATATAACATTCCCAATACTTTTAAAATTAGAAAGAGCTGTAAATTCTGTACATTGGTTTTTCCATCTCTTTTTCAGCTTCAATTCATTGTGGGTTATTCTTCGATTTGCAAATGCCTGGTTGTATATTAATCTCGCCAACAAGTTTACAACAAAACTGGGTGTCCCATAAATCTGTTGCCATGCACTGCCATCAAATCGGAATTTTTCATTTCATAGGCCGAGATATCCAAAATAAAAAAGCAAAATAAGCTATACCTCTACCATCTAAAGAATAAAACCATGTCTCGCCCATTTTTCGTCATGAGATCTCTTCGCCACCAATGGGAATTGAAGAGTTGCTTATCGCTTAATTTTGCCTGTTCTACTGAACAGGCCGCATTGCAGTGCCCAAAAACCGAGATATCTCACCAGGAATACCTAATCGAGCATTCCTCGCTATTGTCCGTCAGAGGGCGGGGCATCGTTTTATTCTTTAGTTGGTATATAATCCATTCAATAGAAGTTGAGAAAAAAGGCGTGTTATAAGCGATGCTCGCAATTGGCTACATTGAAAAAAGGCTTGTCTTGTGGTTTCTGCTGCTAATCAAGATATCAGAATCTATACTGCTACTCACGCCCACATATCACGTGGTTTTCGCTATCCAATAAGCTTCGACTATGGGCACGCCTTTTTTCTCAACTTATTTTGAATAAACTATATGTAAAGCTCTATATACAACTTCGAAATTGGGACTAGGGTTCTAACTGAAACGGTTTCATTTTTTAATAACCATGACTTTTGCAAAACATATTCCCATGAATATCTCGGTCATAAATGGAAGCATTCCAATTTGGTAGTGCAGTGATAACATATCTATGGGTAACCTGTATAAGGTCATTTAAAATGAATTAGGCTGTTGCAATATCAAATCTACGTCGTTGTTGTTGTGGTTTCATCTTTGCCTTCGATTGTCTCAATGACTTTGTCAAGTGGTGCTATTCTTGCACTTTTCAATTTCCAACAGATTACAAGCTGTAAGACACGAGCATAACCCTTTCGGAAGTGCTTATTGGATAGACCATATACAAAGCCATTGATTACACTATTTCCCAAGGAAAACAATGTAAACCATTTATACACTGTACCAGGAACCACAATGCCAGCATGTTGCACAAAAATCGCTACAATAGATGGCAACCAAAACGTGACAAAAAGCAACCAGACTGCTATAAGCGTTTTGTAGATAGCAATATCGCTTTTCTTCATAGGTTTTCCAAGTTTCCGTCTGGATAATGATATCCTCACCATGATTGTTATATAACATACAGCGGAAATAATAATTGGCACAACAACATATCCTCCCAAGAAGTATAGTGAGTACCAAACTGGAATGAACTCGAAGCTGACAACGCATGTCTGATTGCGAACATCGTAACTTAAAGTATGAGAGAACCATATGTATATTGGGGCCATGAGACTAATAGGCAAAAACCAGGTGAGAAATAATAGAGTGGATATCATTTTCTTGCCAAAGTAGTTTTTGTGCAAGCTGGGATAACAAACGGCCAGATACCTGTAAATGTTAGGAAATGGAGATTTTTAATACACAATTGTGTGATTTTGAGTATTTTATTAAAGCTGAACTGACAAGCTTTTCTAAGGTACGCTGAAAATTAAACTGAAGAACAATCACGCAAAAATAAAACTACAATTCTTTTTTAAATTATTACCTAAGATATCAAAGTTAAGGTGATGAATTCTGAGGGGATGACGTCATGCCCTTCTTTTATGATGTGTTGCTGTAAAGGAAGGGGGGCAAATGCTAGGGGAGCGGCCATCTTTAATTGTCGCAGGTGCAGTTGCAAAGTGCTAAAGAGATGGTTGGTCTTCCCTACTTAGCTCATTTGACGTTCCTACTTCCAACCTACTACCCCATGTTAAAAGTATAGGAAAATAGGAAAACGTAAACTGTAATATCTTGATTAATATTTTTTTTTTTAAATTTCCAATGAGTTGCAGTTTTATTTTTTTGCGAATTGTTCTTCAGTTTAATTTTCAGGTTACCTTAGAAAAGCTTGTCAGTTCACCTTTGAGAATGCATGTTGTGATTATAGAATCGCACAGTTTTGCACATCAAGTAATTAAGTTTTTCAACGATAAAATGACTGACCAGTGAAATAAAGTTTGAAATCATAGGAATATGCGTAAGAAACTTTCATTTATATAATTAATATTAATTGTAATTAGAGCATGCACAACAGAATAATGTCGAGAAACATACCTGTCAGCTGCGATGCATGTGATGTTTTGAACAGAGCAAACTGCGCTGAAAGTGACAACTATAGCTATCAAACTACAAGGAGTTGGTGGCAAAATGCTTCGTCCGTAATTAATATTCATAGCTGTTATTGGAAATACAAGGGCAGTTACTAACATGTCGGCCACTGCCAAATTTGCGATGAAAGAATTCCCCATGTTTTTCAAGTTTTTTTCCAATATAATTGCGCCGATTATTAAAATATTACTTAAAGTTCCCACAATGGACAAAACCATGAGAAGAGTCACTTGTGCGTATATGGAAACGTCACCAGAAGTAGTCATGTTTTCCAAGTTGCCAACACTGAATGTACAGAATGCACAATTATACTCGGAAATATGTTATATTTATAAATA
Organism: Glomeris maerens; assembly: GCA_023279145.1. Lineage (NCBI taxonomy): Eukaryota > Metazoa > Arthropoda > Diplopoda > Glomerida > Glomeridae > Glomeris > Glomeris maerens. Next base: position 20,788 of record WWPM01023512.1, read on the forward strand.
AATAGAAAACGATCTCGACCCCTACTGATTGGTCAAATTTATGTTTATTTCGTTTTTTTCTATACACATTATTAAAAAACAGATCGTGGGAAATGGGCAATTGTTCTATTTTTCGCAATTCATTGTATATATTGAATAAAATTATTGATTCAATTTTTTTTTATTTTGCCACCAAATTGCAGTTGTTTTGTTGCAGTGGCCTAACTATTATTGATTAACTGTTCATCATAATGGACGTAATTATCTGCAATTTCCGCTGGATAAATAGCAATTCTGAATATACAGGTTGAACTATTACTACACATCGCGAAGTAAAAAAATTGAAATCAATATTAAATGGGCAATACCCAGATAGATTTTGAAATGAAGGATGCAGAAATCTTCTAAATTTTGTGAATTAATTCTGCTTTGTTGTTACCGATTCATCTTTGCAATCGATGGTAGAGATTTTTTCAAATGGAGCGATTGTTGCACTTCCTTTTGGACAGCACAAAATGAATCGCAAAAACCGAGCATAACCTTTGAGAAAGTTCTTGTTAGATAAGCCATACACAAACCCATTAATGATGCTATTTCCTAATGATATCAATGACAGCAGTTTATAAAGTCCATCAGGAACCTCGTAACCAGCATGTTGTATGAAAACCGTAAGGATGGATGGCAACCAAAATGCTACAAATAGTAGCCAGACTGCTATCAAAGTTTTGTAGATGGCAATGTCGCTTTTCTTCATGGCTTTTCCAAGTTTCCGTCTGGACAATGATATTTTCACCATTATTGTTACATAGCATATAGCCGATATTATGATGGGGACAACAACATAAACACCCAGGAAATATAATGTGTACCAAATTGGAATATAAACAAAGCTCAGAACACATGTCTGGTTTCGGTTGTCGTAACTTAAAGCAGTACTGAACCAGATACACACAGGAACCAGTAGAATAACAGGCAAAATCCAAGTGAGGCCCAATAATGCAGTTATCATTTTCTTGCCAAAGTAGTTTTTGTGGAAGGTGGGGTAACAAACGGCCAGATACCTGCAAATGACATGTATAGCCAGAAAACATGGCCGCTATTAAAATTAACAGACCTCATATTTGCTTTGCTAAACAAATTATATTTAATTGCATCTACTGATTTTACAGCTTGAAGTTTATCAACATGACATGAAAGATGAAAGGAAAGTTTTTATTAGGGCGTTTCAAGGCACCGCGTATAAGTGGAGAAACGTCTTAATAGCCGTTTCGGCTGTTAAGCCGAATGTTCTGCGCATGCGCAGAAAAGACGCCAGTTGATTTTAAGTTTGCAAGAAAAAAGCTAGTCGAGAGAGGCTTTTCCCCGAAATAAGCACTTATTTCGAGATCTCGTTGTCAAAACAAAATGGCGGACACCACTCCAATTCGAGCGAGTTTCAACGCTTCTGGAGCAAACGAAGACGAAAAGCTCCCGAGGAACCAAGGAAATCATTCAGATGGACCGACAGTTTGAAGATGAGTGATATTCGGACTAAACTACGATAAATATTTGGTGAATTATGTAAGTTCTATTTTTCAAATTTCATTTCAGTTAGGCCTAGTTCATTAATTTGTGGTTTTTCGTTTAAGGTTTAATGCGTACCCTAACGAAAATTGTTGGCTGTCACATGCATGTCACATGCCTGCAAGGCTGCAAGTGAAACATTCACAGCTTTGTTGCAGCTTTATTGCAGACCTGCACACTGCAGCTATGTGGCATGCATGTGACATGCATGTGACAGCCTTATAAAGCTGCAAGTGAAACATTCACAGCTTTATTGCAGACCTGCGACAGCTTTAAAAATTTTTTGTTAGGGTATAATCATAGCTCTCACAACATAACACTTATTAATCAGCTTAAGTTATCACCGCTTTTAAGCCAAATACGCTTATAAATTTATGCCTTGAAACGCCCTATTATTATCTTTAGAAATTATTTAAAATGCAAAATAATGACTATGCAGCAAGCATTGCGACACTGTATGTTAGTAATTATAACAGATCTTACCTGTCAACGGCGATACTTGTAATATTTAGAATGGAGCATATAGCACTAAATGTAACTACAACAGCTATCAATTGACAAGCACTTGGTGGCAAAATGCTCTTTCCAAAACTCACGTTCAATGCTGTTATGGGAAATACAAGAGCTGTAACGAGCATATCAGCAATAGCCAAATTAGCGATGAAAGCATTGCCCAAATTCTTTAAATTCTTCTCCATTATTATTGCGCCGATTATGAAAATGTTACTTAAAGTTCCTATAATGGACATTGCAAACAACGAACTTGTTTGTGAGTAAATCGAAACTTCCCATGACTTCATTTTGGGGGCTTAAACAATTGTTTCCCAGAGTTACCTTATATCAGTTATATTTGTAGACTTATTTGAACAAAGAATATATGAATCCTTTTACTGATTGGACTATTTTTCACTATTTGCACAATTTCCCACGATTCGCTTTATTGATTCTTGCAGCTCAATTATTTTTCGTTAATCTGCTATTGGTTTGGTCCATTGCCTTAGCCAATGAGAATGTTATCCTAAAGTACCGGCATATAAAAAAATTAGCTGCAATTTCCGTTTGGTGATTGTCTGAATCTACAATATGAAAAAAAATGTGCATATGCAATACGATTACAATTATGTTCGCAATATGCTCTGAGGATCATGCAAAAAAATGTCTAAATGTAGGCCTAGTAGTACTTTGAAGTAAGCTCTGGATTTTAATAGGCTTTGTACACTAGACTACTGTATATAAAATCGATGGAAAGAAACTTTACACATCCAAGGCCTACTCGTTTGATCTGACATTCTGTTAAAAATGTTTAGATATCTTATGGGAATTTATACTGTAAATGATGCTTAGAAATTCATTAAATTGCAGAGTTTGCAGTGAAGTTTGAATAATCCCTAATATGCATAAATAAAAAATCGGGGTAAATATGTACTATATGGTCTTTATACATTCTTATATGAATTATAAAACAAGTTTTCTACATATGATGTGATGATAATTATTAATCGAAGTCAATAAAATATACCATTTGTTAAAATAGAAGCTCATGTTGGTAATTGGGCTATTGATTTTCCATTACGTGGCGTTAGATTTTATGCTGCAATCTCAGCTTTTGTTTGGTTAATTTGACCTTCCTGTCACAATAATTGCAGGAAAAAGGAAACTGCTTTATGTAGGAAATGCGATACAAATTACTGCCACAAATTTCTGCCAAATCGAGTAAAAACAATAATATTAATTTGCATGCAATTCGGTTGAAATGCTTACAGCATCAGGTAGTCTAGCTTTATTAATTTTGTCACATTGCAATTGTCGTTGAATATATGCAGTTGTAGCTGAACTTATCCTATGCAACATACTGATTATACATAACCACGACATAACATATTACATGCACTTAGCTCTAAACGAATACCGCAATTCTGTAAAGTAATGTAGGCATGTATGTAAATCTGTGAATGTTTTGGGCATTTATGATTAATTAATATTCAGGGAAATTTATGCTGTTATATATTTGAATTAATTCATGTAATATTTTTGACTATATTGATTTAAAAGCTATATCTTGCATCAATTCTGTGCAGCCACTATTGATTGCATCCTCGTAAAGTGATTTCCAATTTTATGTTGCCATGCATTTCATAATCAATGAAACCTAATGAAATTGATGTAATTCTAGTATTTCCCTTCACTCTAACGACTTAGTTTGAACCGTGGAACTAGTGGTATCTTCAGTAGGAGAGACTTTCGCTGTCGTTAAGGCATTACACGTGATGACTTGGATGAACTTGATGTAACCAGCTCGAAATAGTTTGTTGGAAAGTCCATAGATGAAACCATTAATAACACTGTTGATCATGCCAAAGAATGTGAACCACTGATATAAACGACCTTTCACTTCATATCCCATCTTATTCATGACTACACTAGTGCCTATTGGAGCCCAAGAAATGACAAAAATGAAGAAGACAATGAACAGGGTTCTGTATAGGGCCATGTCAGCTTTCTTTCCTGTTCCACCTCCAACTCTCTGACGGGATTTGTACACAGTCCAAAAGATCCTCGTGTAACAGTAAAAGCAAACGGTTATTGGAATGAATATAATTCCCAAGATGTAGATGAGAGTGTAATAATTTTCAGCATTGTAATGAGTACTGATGCATATTTGGCTTCTGGGGTCGTACACAAGGTCATCAACGTAGAAGAACATCGATGGGGCACATAGCATCAGGGGCTCCACCCAACTTAGGACCAGCAGCACTGCTATGAACTTTTTGTTGAAGTATCGTTTATGGATGTTTCCATGGCAGACTGCAAAATACCTTTTTAAAAAAGCAATTGTTAAAACAAAGCTTTATCTTTCTAGGGAATAATTTCTAAAACAACAATTTTTCCATTTTTTTGCCAGTTGTGCTAAAACAA
>WWPM01023514.1:0-23417 GCA_023279145.1 Glomeris maerens
TCCCTGAAGACTCACGTTAGTGGGGAAAAATTTTCAACTGACGAAGAGGCGAGAAAGAGGCCCTGAACTGGAAAAAGGGGATGGCGGGAGAATTCTTTGCGGAGAGCATAAAAAGCTTGTGACATGTCTCAAAACCTGCATAGAACGGAATGACAACTATGCGGAAAAATAGCTTACATATACACCAACAAAATCCGGTAATTGTATTTTGAATAAATTGTCTGTTGAAAAATATAAAAATCGAGTACTTTTACTTTGTGGACATGCCTCATATATCAAAAATTATAATCTAAAAAATTAACATTGGTGTAGGATAGCAACATGTACATGCCAACGGGCCGCATAAAATACGCCGGAGGGCCGCATGCGGCCCGCGGGCCGTAGTTTGCCCACCCCTGATCTACGAGAATCATTTGTGAAGCGCCCTCTAGCGGGATTTTCCCACATTGCACTGAACATTGCATGGTGGCCGCCATCTTGTCAAGTCATGAATCAGTCGACAAATTTTCGACTGAGACTGAAGACAGTCGAACTGACGTCGGTCCTCAGTCGACAGATTTGGCGATCAAAAAACGCTCAGTTGACTGAGGCCTGGATGAATTGCCGAACAATTATTTCCAGCCAATGCTCAGTCGTCTAGACAAAAACTGAATTGCCGAATTTTACGCCAAATATCTCATATTTTACACTTCAATCTTGTTTTCACCGGAAGCTATTTTGCCTCCATTTTTATTACTTTCTATATCGTTATGGAAGTTTGTAAAGCGTTCCAGAGCTCAATACCACTTCCAGTAAATTCTTATAGTATGTTTCATTGGCTTTCATTTATGAACAAAAACGAGTCTGTATACCCAATATGTCTCTTGCAATCGTAAAACAAGTGAAAATTGGGCATGTGTACAGAAATCCCAATATTAAAAAATTGTGACGTGATCGGAAAGATTTAGACTTCAAATTCGTTTTCTACGTTTCCAAACACTTCAGAAGAACACTATGTTGTACCAAAAATCGTGTTGACCAGTGTAATTTTCATACTGACCCAAAGCAGTCAGTAAACAGAAATTTTAAACTACTAAATTAATTTAGTAATTTTAAACTGTGCGAAGGTTTATGCTTGAGTTATTTGCATACGTTTCGGACTATGGTTGGATCACCCCTTACAGTAGAAGCTCGCTAATCCGGACTTGGTGGGACCGGAGGTTGTCCGGATTAATGAAAGTCCGGATTAGCCAAAGTACATATTTTTAACCGGGAAAAAATAAAAAATATATTTTGCATATGCTAAAAACAACCAGTAAGCTGTATAACAGACATTTATTTTATGTGTAAGTATACTGTATTTAAAACATTTTACAAGGAAAACAGTTACACAGTTGGAGCAAAATATTCATTTGTGTGTTTTTAATATGTTTTATTTATGTTTTTTAATTATTTTGCCAGTCCGGATTAGCGGGCGTCCGGATCAGCGGGGTCCGGATTAGCGAGCTTTTACTGTATTTGAATAATGTAACGTATTTAGTTGAAGCGCTTTCAAACGCTTGCGTGGATACTACATTTGATCGATGGAGCGTAGTTGGCTCACCGTCTACCAGGTAGTGCGTTGTTCGAAGCAATGCGTGACATTTTGACGCCAGGGACAAATCGCCGAATGCCAATGAAAATGGCGCAAATGTGTCGGGCGTCACTTAGTCCTGCATCTGCTTTCCTTCTAAAACTATTGGTTTCTGCGGGTTGATTTCGAACTCGTTTAGCCAGAGCGCTTTGTTACCACTCCCATCCTGACGCCGATTGTTAGGTCATAATCAGTGGCCGTCTACATTACAGTACAACGGTCATCGTTGTTTTTGTACAAGTCGATCGGTTGTTTGTGAAAGTGGTGACATCGATGGCATCGTTCATTTCGGTGCCGCTCAAGAAGACCTACGAGGTTGATTTGGTGAAACCTCTTAAGAATCTCATTGCTAGTTCATACAGCACTGCTGACCATCCCGAAGATTATGGCGAATCGCTGTGCGAATTCAACAAACTTCGCTCAAACGCGACATGGAAGACATTGGACAAACACGAAACTTCCCTCGAGATTTTATACAGGTAATAACACGACAACAATATGAAAATTTCAATTTCGACAGATCGAATTTGCTCTGTTCACAAATTAAATCCACAACCAATAAATCCATCCATCCGTTTTCCGTTGAATCCCTGTCCGCCCGTTGTCGATGTATCGAAACGGTTTTGATTCCTATCGGCATCATTTGCGGTGTATCGAGAGTATATAGTGTATCGTTCCCATGTCGATTCCATCCCGTTGCCGGTGTATCGCAACGATATCGAAGTGGTGTATCGTTGCAGTTTCGATCCCAATCTGCCCCCGCCCCCTTTGCCTGCCGGTGTCTCGAAACGGCATCGATTCCAGTGTACGCGTCCCCCTCCCTACCGGTGTATAGAAGCAGTGTACCGTTGCCGTATTGATACCACTCCATTCTTATTGTCGGTGTATCGAAACTGTACCGATTCCTGTCGGCATCGCTTTCGGTGCATCGAAGGTAATGTATCGTTGCCAGGTCGATTCTAGTCTGCTGCCGCTGTAGCCGGTGTATCGAAACGGAATGGAAGTAATGTGATGCCGTATCGATCCCTTAGAAAAATATCGCAAAAGATCGCTATACTCAACTTCAAGGTATTCACGTGATATGACCCCGATGACGTCACACACGTGATCACTGACTGTCACCTAAGTATAACAAGATGTGAGTCAGTATCGAGATCCTGGAATAAGAAGAAAAAATTATTCCTAATCCTGTGGACCTCGTCGAATTATCGAGTTTATATTTGTATATATGAATAAAGAAATAACACGTAAAAACTTGTAATATTGGATTTAAAAATATATTTAATTTTGTACAAATTTATTTATTATTTCGATGTGCATATTTGAATGTATTTGTAATTAAATTTTCGTTTTATTTTCCAGGTATTATGACCAACTGAATGCATTGGAATGCAAAGTACCTTCTAGTGATATCCAAGTAATTCTAACACGTTTAATTATTATTACTATTATTACAAATTGCTTTATGTTTATTATAATACCTTTTTGAATTTGCAGATTCCTTTCAAATGGAAAGATGCCTTTGACAAAGGATCATTATTTGGAGGCCGCATGGCCCTAAGTAAGTTCCTAGAAAAAAATGTACTCAATATTGATCTTCTCATGTTCTATATTGTTATCCATTTATTTCCTTCATAAATATTGTTCATTTTGTCTTTGACTGTCCAGAGCTGTGTAAATGCTCGTTTGTTTATATTAGATTCAACTGTTTGTGTGTGTGCGTGAATATGTTGCTCTTTTATTTGCTGTCCTATAATTGGCAAAGTTCAAGTGTCATTCATAACGTGCTACAATTTTTTAGAAGTGTTTCAAAAATTGTACTCAATGTGTGGCACATGTGCAAGTTTAAAATCTTTGTGTTTATTACATATGTTGGATTTTATTTATTGAATTTGTTTGATTTTATTTATAGAATTGGTTTGATTGTATTTATTGAATTTCTGGATTGTATTTATTATATTGTTTCATTTTGTTATTGTATTACTTCGTTATGCTCTTGTAATTTATTTTCCATGGAGTAAATTTGGAATTTTCTTGATTGCCTTTAATGTGATTTTACTTACACAGTGTAATATTTCCCTGTGTTCATTGAATACAAACCGTTTTTAACGACCTTAATTTCGGTTTTCCAATCCAGCCATCGCGTCCATATCTTACGAGAAAGTCTGCGTTCTTTTCAACGTGGCTGCGCTTCAAAGTCAACTAGCGACGACACAGAATTTGGACAGCGATGATGGTTTGAAACAAGCTGCAAAATACTTCCAAGTAAATTCCGATCTTCGTATAAAAAATAAAAACATGTTTGCAATATGGATAAAAATATAACCGCACTTTGTATTTAATCGGATTGATTAATGTTACAGTTGTCCAGCGGCGTTTTTCTTCATCTCAAAAGTAATGTCATGTCCACTATACAACAAGACCCCACGCCTGACCTGCATCCGGACACTTTAGGGGCTCTGTCCACCTTAATGTTGGCCCAAGCGCAGGAAAGCTTCTTCTTGAAAGCCGCAAATGGTGCTTATGGGGCAAAAGTAACAGGTTAACGTAATGAGACAAGGGTATCCTGTATTTATTTCTCTGTCATTGTGAACAGATAAAATGAAAGATGCGATCGTGGCTAAAGTTGCCGCACAGTGCGAAGATCTTTACGCCGAGGCTTTGAAGCAGCTGCAAAAGGACAATGTGCGGTCTCTTTGTGAAAGGGTAATTAATTGGTTCATAGTTTAAAAAACGAATGTCCAACAAACACATTAACTTCACAGACTAAACATTTACGTTTCATTTAGGATTGGTTGCCGTTAATAGCCGGCAAACAGGCACAATACCACGCGCTTGCTGAATTCTACCAATCTTTGGTTGCAAAGTCGCAGAAAAATGTCGGCGAAGAGCTATCTCGGCTCACTGTGAGTTTGCAGTATGCGAGTTTGAGATTTCAGTTTTGGATTTGTGATATTTTTTGCAAAGAGCGCTTTGGAACTGATCAAGTCTGCCGAGACGAGGGTCGGTGGGATTTGCAGCTTCAAGGACCAAGTCGGCCGCATCCAAAGGGCGCACGATGAAGCCAAGAAAGACAACGATTTCATTTACCACGAACGCGTTCCCGACATCAAGTCCCTTGCTGCCATCGGCAAAGCCGGGTTGGCCAAGTCGACTCCGTTAGCCGAACGTTTGGCGGCTAATTTCAAAGGTTCTTATTATTGTACTTGCGAACAAAAGAACCGCTTCCTGTTTTATGCTGGAAAAAAAATCATCTGTCAATTTCCGACATACAAAAACTCGTATTTCTAATTTGTTGAGAATGATTGGAATTTCTGCGGTTACATCACTAACCTCTGTGGAATTTTCTAGTTATTTCATTATATCATACGTAACTACAACATTTCTTCAATAATTATCAGCAAATAAGTTATATTAGACAACCGTGTATTTGGTAAATTATTATATTGAGTCTTTGAGTTTGGAGAATTTGTAGAATATACACTGAAAGCACTTATCACCAGTATTGTTGGAAGTTGCGCGGGGTGCGTAAATATTAAGTGAAATCGAAGCAAATAAGGCTAATTTTCAACGCGTATTACTATGATTTCAGTTAGGTTACAGTTTCCTTTTTACAGATTTTGTGTAAGCAACAGTTGATTACCAGTTCGAATTTTAACATTTATCGTTATTGGCTTTTAAAGTTTCCTTCAACTATGGAGTGATGCGTATTGCTTAATAAATACTTAACTCCCCTTTCCTTTCGATTCCAGATATTTTCGATTCCCTCGTTCCTGTTCCCGTGCACCAAGCCATCGCGGCGTACGACGTTCGGCGATCGGAGATCGTCAACACTGAAATCGGGAAAATCCGAGAACACACTCAGACAATGAACAGGTTTTGATTTCTATCTCTCAATGTGTCATGTTGGTGATGTGGGCATGTAAATTATGTACAGTGCGAGGATGAACATATTTGGATCATTTTTGTGGATGTGATTTGTTTCAGCGTCTTGGCTTCCATGAATTTACCGGCGGCCCTCGAAGACGTCTCGGGTGACAGTCTGCCGCAATCCTTAGCGGAAAAGGCGAAAGCCGTCCAATCGAGAGGCGGGATCGATGCGATCGAGAAACTGATCAACGAGTTGCCGGATCTCGTGCAGCGCAATAAGGAAATGTTAGATGAGGTAACTTACTGTCAATTGATGCTGATCACTATTTATCTCATTATTACATTGAATATGTGGGATTAGGGGTTTAATTAGGTTAAAACAAGCAATATTGTTTGTTAATCGCAGGCGGAAAGGATGTTGACGGACGAGCAGCAATCCGACAGCCAACTGCGCAGTCAGTTCAAAGAACGGTGGAGCCGAATCCCTTCCGAGAAGCTCACCGAGTCCATGAGAAACAACGCGTCCAAGTACCGCCAGATCATCAACAATGCGATGCAAGCCGACGGTGTCGTGCGTGACAAGTTTAACGCGCACAAGAATGGAATCACGCTTCTGGGAAAACCAGAGGTTGAATTCTAATTTAAAAAACGATTTACCCTGTTATTAAGGTGATATCTTGTATTTTATTTGGAAATTGTTTGGCCGTTCGTGCAGAGCGAATTGCAAGCCGCGATCCCGTCTGCGAACCCGACAAAAGCTCTACAGAGCAGTCAGATTGTTCAAGGTCTGAGGAATCTGATGGAAGTAGTGGAAAGTATCAAATCGGAAAGGGACGTGTTGGAGTTGGAGATCAAGGAAGCCACGTTTGACATGAGTGAGGAGATTTGATATTTATATGTATGTATATATATATATTCATATATTGTGATTTATTAACGAGACATTTGGAATTCATTGTGTCACCTACCAGAAGCGAGATTTTTGTCAGCGCTTGCCAACGAAGGCGGCATAAACGAGCCGGTCCTGTCCACCGAAGCCCTCGGACAGGTTTACGGACCATGGCAGAAACAAGTGCGTGACAGTATCAGTAAGCAGGAGCAACTGATGGTCCAAATTCAGGTGCGTGTGTTGCAGCATAAGAAGAATGCTTTCTATAGAATTTTATTTGTCTATAGATAAAAAAAAATCCAGCAGTGACCCCATTAAAAATATAATTACAGTATAACGTCGTTTATCCGCACTAATTGGGACCAAGGGTTGTGCGGATAACGATTTTTGCGGATAATTGAACATGCGTTTATTTAATGCAGAAAAACACGTACAGAACACACAGTACTGCTTTTAGACCCTTCTTCGCGATCTAACTTCGATGCATAGCTCGAAATTTCTTCTTTTCTGGCTTAAATATCATAAACAGTCCTATTTCCGATCTTATAACATCGCCTTTATCGAGTCTATTGATACTCCACCTTTTTTCTCGATTGATTAAACATTCCGATTTCGTTTAACTTGGTCACTACTCGTTCAGGTCATGGTTAATACTGTTAAACCGCAATTTTACTGTGCGAAAGATGTGTTTTAGGAGTGCAGATAATTGACGTGCGTATAAACGACGTTCTACTGTAGATGGCAATTTTGGAAGAAATGTTTATTAAGTAATGTATTGCAAATAATTGATGTAATTAAGTCATAAACTCTAGCAATGTTGAATATATTTTTTTGTAACTTCTCAGTACCCCAAATGTTTTTCACAGCGCACCGGTTGCCCTACACTAGTCTAGAATATTCGCTTTAATGAAACCAGAAAATTGCGTGCATTTCCATGCGATTGATGCCGAGTTCAAACCAGTTGAAATGCACGGTAGTTCGCTGAAAAACTGTTTAACTTCATTTATTTGCCGAATCCAAATTGCTCGTCTCAGAGTGCCAACGTGGAATTCTGCAAGGAGAAAAATAACAATCAGAGTGCAGCAAGGCGGGAAAGCACTTTGCGCGAGTTGGCGGCCGCTCACGACGCGTACATGGAACTCGCAGCCAATCTTCAAGAAGGCACTAAGGTGAGTTTCTCCAAAGTAGCGGTAATATTTGCGGCATCACGTGTCCGTGAACCGATGGCGTTTTCTTGATCGTGCGCGTCTGTAGTTTTACAACGATCTGACTCAACTGCTGCTCAGCTTCCAAAACAAAGTGTGCGACTTCTGCTTTGCGAGGAAGACCGAGAAAGAGGAACTAATGAGGGACTTGCAGCAGACCATCGCGAATCAACCGGGACCCGAAGCGCCAACGCCTCCCGCCCATCACACGGTCACCGCATGTAAATAAACCTACTGAAACCTTATTTGTTCCATTTCCAACTTAAGAGAGGTTCTATTGTGTTGGTTTCTAGAAATCCTTTTATTTTCTTCATTGTTGTTCAATTGTAGTTTTTTAGGCTAATTTGACACGAGACACTCGGTGTACGACAGCTGTCTTCAGATGCCAGTAACCGAAATCTGAGACATAGTTCTGAAGAACTATTTTGCTATTTGACTTCTTTCTTAGTGTAATTTTCCAAGGACACTATATTGTACTTCTATTTTGTTTTACTCCATCTTCCAGACATAGAAAATTCTCAACGAACTGGCAAAATGCCTTGTATACCAGCATCTTCGTTCAAGTTTATAATGGGGCATAATTTTCTTTGTTATTACAGCTGCAGCAAGTAGTACACCGTACGTGAAGCCTCCGGCTCCGGCACGTCCACCGCCTCCCGTTCCGAGCGCGTCGGGTCAGCCACCGACCAGTGCCCCTCCTGCTATGGCAGCGACAGCGGCTTCGATGACCCAACCTTCCATGTCCATGCCCTACCCTATCAGCCCTCAAGGCATGCCTTTACCTCAGGCGTACAATCCGTACCCTTACCAGGCGGCCGCCTACCCGTACGGCCACATGCCGGCGACGTACAATCCATACTCCGCGCCGTATCCCGCGCAAGGTAACTATTCATGCGAAGAAGGATTTCACAACGTTGTGCAGTCCTTAATACTTACTCCCCTATTAACTAATAGCTTCTACTGAATAACTGCGCTAAAATCTCGCAGATAGGCCGCAATACGTATAAGCTGCACCTGTTTCCGCTCGAAAATCAAAGCAATCGCGGACATTGCAGAATTTAATGACTGAAACTACAGGGTGTTTGCAAGCCGACTTAACAACTTGTAAATGTTATAAATAAATGAGAGCAGATATTTCCGTGTGGTTTTTTTTTATTCCATAGTTTAACTCACAAACTCTAAGGGCTACCAAGGGTGTTAATGTTGAAGTTGTATACTATGTTGTGAACAAAGCTTTTTGAGTTAAACTATGGCATAAACAGAAAACCGTTTGCAAATATCTGCACTCGTTATGTATTTATAACATTTACAATTTGTAAAGTCGGCCTGTGAACACCCTGTATTTTTAGATGAGGCTTATATTTTAATATACCAATATTAATTTATGTGGACAACTGATCTATATGTTCACAGCCAGGTAATGTTTTCCCGCCGGTCTCGGGTAATAAGCTGCGCATATCTGCGAGATTTTCCATACATTTCACTCCCGTTACCATCTGTTGTGGACCTGAAATTTCCAGTACTAGACCCTAAAAAGAGTTTAATAACTTCTACTGAATAATTCTTACTGTTTATTTTGGATTTTACACTTTATAAAAGTTGTGTTTGTAAAATAAGATGGGTTTTATACGTGTCTCCATTGTTTCCGCAGGATATCCGTACCCTCAGCAGCCGCAGCCTTATCCCGGTTATCCCGCGAACCCTTCAAACGCCGGCTACCAGCAACAGCAGTGGCGGTAAAACCGAATCAGTCTCTACTAAATTGACCCAACTTTGGGAGCTTTTTGTATGATATATTTTCAGGATACCATGAGAATAATGCAGTTACTGTTATGTATATTTAGCTGGAATATCAATCATTATCTGTAAGGCTTTAACTAACAGCATACAAAATTAAATGGGACACTTACTTATTATGTTACGCTATATTTGGACCTCAACATCTTTCAGGGATGGTTAATTGAAATTCCGCACTTTGCAACCACTTTGTAATAAATAAATACTACATTTACATCCCTCAGTCAAACTGTAGCTAATAATGATCATATTAAAATATGAACTGTGAAAATAATTTCTTATTTAAAAAAATGAATACAATACATTTATTTCGGTTGCAGCATAACACAGCAAAACTTTAGTAGATCGATTAGATCCAATTATGCTTTAGGACCACTAGGTTTTTGAACTCTTCAACACGCTTATGAACCCTTCAAACAATAGGACATTTTTTGAAAATAATTGTTCTGTTTTGCTGTTTGTGTATGTGCAAAGCAAGTTTGTAATCTTTCCTAAATTTCAATAAGTTTCTCCATTTCTAAACTTTGCCACTTATGCCTATATAAAAATTACAAAATTTACCCATTGTTTATTATTTCTGAAATTTCATCAAATTTCTCTATCGTTTCTTAAATTTTGGCTGATTTCCTTAATAATTTCTAAATTTTGACTAATTTCCTAAATAATTTCTAAATTTTGACTAATTTCCTAAATAACTTCTAAATTTTGACTAATTTCCTAAATAATTTCTAAAGTTTCCTAAATAAATAATTAGCCTCTCAATTTCTACATTTTCCTGAATAAATAGCCTCTCAATTTCGAAATATTTCATAATGTTCTTTAACTAACCAAGAATATAATCATCCTCAAATAAGTGCAGAAGATAATTAGTTTATGTTGGATATTCAATAATAGTAGATTATTTAATAATTTTACAAGGAAAATGAGCATCATTTTGTAAGTGGTCCCTCAATATCAATTTTCTGTAACTCAAAATCATAGAGATTGATGAAAATTTCTTTTCATTTGTAGTAGGCTACACCAGGTGGCGCCACTTACAGCATCAACGCTACAATGTTTCCTACAATGAGGAAACAAATGTTAATCCACTCAATAATTCAACCTTGCAAAAATGAAAATTTAAAACTTATCCTAAAGTACAACAATTAAGTATAGGCTATATATTTGTATTACCCGGATCCACCTTATATTCCGGGTATACATTGCAAATGAAACTTAGTGTTTTCCCCCTAGCTAATTCTCATTTGTTCAATTTTACAAATGTGTTTCGGAAAGCCAACTATATTTCAAGCCTATATGCACACAACTACTAGTATATTTGTAGTACCTAGATCCACCTAATATTCCTGCCATAGTGCAAATGAACAGGGAAATTTTGTCAAGTCAAATTCAGAATAAATTCCCAAGCATAGGTTCAAAGTCATAATAAATCATTATGCACTTTATAAAGACATTACACTTCGTATTTTGTTTCAGATTGTTTCAATTATATTCATTTGAATCTGCATAAATATAGGTGCTTTTGTTTTTGACATAATTTAAATATCCCGGAATTATCGGAATTTCTTCCCAAAATGTTTTCCTTCTTCAAGTTATTTGCTTCTATTTCCCCGATTGCTAATGCAAGTGATGCAGAAATGCAACATGGAAGTTGTTTAGAGAGCAGTGAACCTTGTAGTCTGGCGGTTTGTAGGCCATTGGAGGAGTCTTTTATTGTCATCGCAATTCTCCACATGAGTTCCAACAAACCAGAAGACGTTACCTGAATTCAACTCTTAAAGAAACCAGGTTCTGTGCTAAGGTAACGCAAGAACTCATTGCCACCAACACCCCTAAACCAAAACTATATTAATTTGCAACAAAAAGAATAAATGTTGCATTTTTGTATCACAATATAGCCTTTAATAGTCGATGCATGGAGCCTAAAATAGTCAATAGCCTTTATAATAAATACAGCGACTTTCAGCTCATTTTCCAATTCTATTGTTTCCTATGAGAATGAAATGGTACCGAAATTCCTTTGATATTTATCAATGCGCATAGTCTAATAACTCTACTCTATATTTAAGTCATTCCACTCTCAATTAATATGAAATTATTGTTATAATTGTTGCGGTGGTTTAGAAATCAGAAGTGAAATTACTTTTTCAAATGAATAGGAAATCAAATGGGGACTTCTATTGCAAAATAACAACAAAAAGGGATAAAGTAATGACATGAACCCGGATTCAGGGGTGTGGTAAGGGCCACAAATTTACAATCCCTTTGCCCTACAAATTTTGGACAAGCTTTTGTGTATACCTTTTGTGGGCCAAATTATTTTTTTCTTCACTTTTGCTCGGTCAAAAGGGCACTAGTGTTTGATTTTCCATCCGTTTCGAGTTTAAATTTCCATTCGCACCCAATGATATTAGCACTAATTTATTAATTTACTTATTGACTCACTCAGTTGTGAACTTAAGTGGTACAGTTTCATAAACGGTAAGAAATTAAGGAAATATCCAATGATTTCACGTTGAAATCAAATTTCTCACTGATAACATTGCTTAATAAAGCATTAATGCACATTCACTTTGTTTTTCTTGTTTTTCCCAATTTCAACAAAAAACTAAAACTATTGTCTTCAGTGATTTCTAATTTTACATAAGATCATAACTTAAATTGCATGAAGTAATAACTCCTTTACATTTGTTATTGAGAATCTTAATATATCTTGTAATATTTTCATTCATCTACATTCATTTTGTTATTTGTACATGGTGCAATATCTTGAGTAACTTGTATCAAAAAATTAAGAAGCTCTAAACAACTTTACCTCTTCTTGATTATCATGGAAAATTAGAGAAATAGCAGTTATTTACAGCATAGTATAATTTCCTAATATGTTAATTCCTAGCTTTTTTGTAGCAATTTAGTTTAGTTCGTTTATTGCTAAGCAATTTCCAGACTTTATTGTTCACATTGTAAATTAATGGAGCAGCTATAGTAGAAGTGCTTACATTGCAATTGTGACCTTTCCCCCAACTGATATGAGATTAAATGGCAAGGTAACCGCAAAAAAACGTATATTAGCTATGTGCCAACAGACAAAGTACAGATACAGCATAAAGTACAATGCACCTGAATTGAAGAAGCTATGTAATAGGCCTCGAAAGGTTTTGCTTTATTAAGAATGTAATTATTCATGTGACATATGAATGCTCTTGAAAATATATTTTTCCAAGGAAGTTCAGTAGCCAACGGATATCCCATAAATATATAGTTTCAAATTTAAATGTCAGACTATAACTAAGAAATTTCAAATGTAGGATATTGTCATAGAAGTTAATAATTGTTATTTATTTACTTTCATTTAGGAAAAATTCAAAAATATACAATTTACTTTTCACAAATGCATTTCTCAGTAATGTACACTTTGTATGTGCAAAGGAAATATGAGATAAAACTGCTAGTCAATTTATTAGGAGACGAAATTAAAATCTTTTTCTGGCTGCATGAGTCATATAATTTCCCTTGCAACAACAACTTCTACGCATTAAAGGTCATCTGAGTCACAATAATAACGCCTTTCCTTCAAATTTGTGCGAAATTTGAATCGCTATTTCTTTTTTCCCCACCTTAAATGTCTCTGATATTTCATTTGGGATTAATTTGGACACGGTGAACTGTTTCTAATTGACATTTCTGTTCCACATTACATAAAGGTTACATTGATATTTTATGATGTGGCATCTGTTCCAATTGCTAAAGTGTGTATAGGAATAGTGCAAATATTTTGATAGCTGGGTTTATTTTAGTAAGATATGCGGTTGGGATAAATTAAAATTGGACTATATTTTAATTGAAATGAATGAAAATCGGACTATATTTAAATTGAAAAGAATTGAAATAAATTTCTATTGCATTTTAGTGATTTAAAAATTTAAAATTACCAGAAGTTTCAATTAAAACTAATAAAAATTAATTACAATGATTTAATAGCAATTAAAATTACAATGATTTAATAGCAATTAAAATTACAATGAATTAATATCAATTAAAATTACAATGAATTAAAATAAGTTGTAATTACAGTGAATTAAAATAAATTAGAATTGCAATGAATTAAAATCGAAATGAAATAAAGAATTTGGTTTATTTTCCGCATCATTTGTGGACTTTATATTCCACGTATATTGTCTTTATGTGGCCTTTATGACCGTGCTATTTGTGAAATGACTTGCACATCAATGGCCGCCACTAACTGTTACTCGTCACTATAAACTGTGATTGCTAACAAACAATTTTAAAAACCACACTTTAATAGCGGCATGTTATGACTCAAGCATTTTGATTGGCTGGCTGTCAATGTTGTCTATGCTGCTACGGAAACCATCTAAAACGCGGTTTGTTTTTGAAATGACTTGCACAGAAATGGCCTCCACTGGCTTCAAATCACAGCTTCATCTATAGACTATTCCGTATTAGGGGCTGTCCTTAAATTACGTAACGCTTGTCAGATTGTCCCGAATTGTGAAACACCCTGTATAGGAATAGCGTTATGTAGTTTTTAAGGGGGTGTTTCGAGATGTGTAACGAAGCGTTACAAGGGGTGGGTGGGTGTCAAAAAACTATACAAATAGCGTTTTGTAATTTGAGGACAGCCCCTTACCATGCTTGGGGCGCGTTTATTTTGGAGGGCGTGTTTGTATAGCTCTGCTTCTGGGTAGCATTTTGATTTGATACTACTGATAGGGAGCGAAAGGCCAATCCACCATGTTTCTCTCAACTCCGCCTACTCCACGTTTTCTGAATCCCTCCCATGACATCTAAACAGACCCCGCCCAGCTTAAACTTATTGGCGTTGCTTCACGGAGTGGGCGTGTCCCGGCTACTGTAGTACCATCCGATGGATTTGGCTAAGGAGATGAGAGAGAAACATGGCGCAACGAATGAACGCGAGGCACAGGATTAGCCACTATCTTCATATCAAGCGTAGCCTACGAAGGTCCAAATAAGTGCCCGACGTGGCGCGCGCGCGCAACAGGGAGATTTGCATCGGCATCATGACACACTGGGTATATATACCGAATGACGGCCGGAATGCGACGCAGTTTAGGACTACGAATCGAGGAGTGAGTCATCAGTAGGTGTGAGTGTATGCATCGGGTGACGACCGGACCTTCACCTGTTTTTAATATCTTCCGTACAACAAAACAACTGTTGTGAAAACAATCGATCATCGCTTCCAACCGGACTATATTTCCATTTCATTTCCGTAAACAGTGTACAATTTCCGATGTAAAAATCTGCAGGATTATTACACTAGTTTCCAAAAAAACGACGTCATGTGGTAAGTACTTAAGGTTAATAAATTCGCGGCTAAAATCGCTTGTTGATATAATTACAAAACCCAAACTATTCCCATCCGTTGTTGACACGTACTACGACTATACTACAATTACAACTATTACTATTATTATTGTTGTGTTGACCGGAAGAGATAATCTTTTATAATCAAACCGACATCCGGTTTTGATTTGAACTTTTAAGTTTCCAACTCCCAATGTCCTGTTTGAAAATAGTTCATCCTGCGATTAACATCTTAAAGCTGAGAAAAATACCAAGAAATCCCATGAAATCCTTTGAACTCTCTCGCTAAATCTGCAGTCATTTAGTGAGAACATGGACCATGGTGAGAACAAGACACTTTACCCATTTGCCATTTTTCTGACTGGACAAGTGCCCACCGGTTATTCCCTCCACCGTTTTCCATTTTTGACGATTGGCAACAATAGTTTTAACCAGGAGCTAAGGAATTTGAATCCGGTTATTTGTTTTTGTTAATTTAGGATAATAAACTGTGGAATTAATTCCTTTTATTATTTATGGAATTTTACAAATAATTTTTAGTAATTTATAATTATTTTAAATTAATATTAATTCAAGAAATTATGTTTTATTTTGCATTCCTTTTAATTACCTTTGAATGTTAAACGTATTATTTTTTGTTTTAATAATATCTACGCAAGGAAATAAATGTTTTTCTTAAATTTGTATTTGAGTTTAAATAATTGCATCATTATAACACATATTTATAATTTGTGATACAATTGTTTACATTTTCTGAAGGATTTCAGAAATGTGTAGTTCCCATATTTCACACGAGGGGAAAAATGTGGGTTAAAATGGCGCTGTTTTTGCAAATTATTCTATTTATTCCATTCTATTCCATGCATTCCAAGTCTTCCATTATTACTAATTTTTTTTGTGGTTGTTTTTCAGAAATTATTACGTATATTTTTATTGGAAATAAATGGGTAACGCTCTTTAGAATATGTCGAATTTCGATCGCAGCGCCACGTTTGTCTCAAGTGTGTCTATGGTGGCAAAAATATGAACCTCACTGTTTTTGAAACAGTGTTTATTTGCACTGATTTTGCTGTATAAACGATTGGTTACTTATTTTATATGTGGATTAATAGTCTTTCAAGTTTTAAATAACATTTTAAGCGGTTTCATTCGCTTTTTTAACATTTTCAAGAGAAATTTAGTGGTTTTCATTTCTTTGTTAATTTGTGTAATTGCAGCAATTGTTAAATAAATGCATGACCATTACTTCTTTTGGAAATAAACAAAACAGGAAGTTTTGTCATCTAAATGTAGGTTTGTAGTGATTATACAGGAAAAATCAGCGGTTGTATTGTCTGAAATGTTTAACCAAGATCATAATCAAGTTTCTCTGCATGACATTGTAATTAAATTGTTTGCAAAATTTCCTGTTGGGCTATATGGGATTAGTTTAGTATTTAGGCTTACTGCGTTTATAATGTAGGCTTACAGTACTTGGAATTTTGTCAATGTAAAAAGTACAAAAAAATGGGGATTTAATTTGAATTCCACAGGATGTCGTTTGTTCAACAATAAATATATTTGCAACAAAAAGCCGGATTTGCATCCTATATAAATTCGATTTCATGCTTTTAAAAAATAGGGACAAAACTATGGAAATAATCTCTTAGTTGAAACAAGTGAAATTCAATATTTTTTCCAGTTTATTTTCTGCTTATTATTCTAAATGTTCTAATTAAAAATTGATGCAGTCTTATTTGCAATTTTGGCTTTAATTTGTGGTTAATTGTTGTCGCTTCTTTTAAATTTTTGAAGCAATTCAATTAAAGTAATTATTAAATTTTATGTTTAATATTTGACTTTGAAATTGTGATTTCGGAATCGTTCATTTAATTACCTCCGTTATCATTCATAACAACTGAAACGCTTTTGAACTTTGTATTTCAAATGCAATGAGATACCTTTGTCTAAATTGTGTTGTGTTACTTTCATATTTTCAACTATATTTTCCTGTTCAAAGCTCAAATGTGTTTCAATGTCAAAATACATTGAATTCATTGCGTTGTTTTATGTACATGTTTTCAGATTTATTGTTATAAAAATATTGAATTACAATAAGGAAGCAATTTCTGCGATTAGGCGTATTTCTAAATTTTTGTTTTGTTTTAAGGACGAAATTTGCTGTATGGATATCTGTTATCATTCTTCTTCCAGCCCTTGTTTTTTCTCTTGAAGGCCCCAATGTGTGCACCAGACAGGAAACGTAAAAAAAAAATAATTTCTAAGCTGAAACTTAGAAAAAAATGATATTTGACAATGATACTAAATTTGAATTTCAGATATTTAGACACTAAAACTGTAAGTTACCAGAAACCGTACCAAGTGAGGACTTATGTGTGGTGTTTGGCATTTCCACCAAGATGTTCCCGATACAGGTGCATTAACTTATTATTCTGATTTAAAATTGCATGTATTACATTATTTAAATTCTATAAAATAAAACGGTTAACAATTCTCTGAGATGTTCATATTATTTACCAGTCAATCCAATTTCTTTCTACGATACTGTCTTGAGAAATCTATTCTGGTTGCAATTAATAAGTAAAATATAAATTATTACTATGAAAGTAAACACATAAAGAATTATATTTAATTTAAATTCGAACTGTATTACGTAAATGTTGATTTTTTACTAAATATTAACGGAAAATGAAAGTTAAAATGGAGATCGTGGCTTCAAAATTCACATTTTAACAATGAATTATATTGGAACTTCCTCGTTTGTATTTAAAAAAAATATTTAGTGTGTAATTATTAATTTATAAAGTATAAAAAGTAATTAATATTGAATTAATAGTGGCAAATTTGTTGTTCAGGATCGCGTACACGACCGGTTACAGACAGGAGTCGATTCCGATGAACCGAACGGTTCAAGAATGCTGTAAAGGGTTTGGAGAAGCCAAAAACAGATGCATTCGTAAGTTTGCTAAATTAAATAGGGACGAAATTAATTCTTTATTGATTTGATTTTGTCTTGTTGAATTGCTGTTTGTCAATTTTGGCAGCCGTGTGTTCGGAACCGTGCATTCACGGTCAATGTGCGGGACCGGAAGACTGTCAATGCTTACCGGGATTTGGAGGACCTTCCTGTAATGTTTGTAAGTGGTTTGGTATATAGTTATCTTACTGTTAGTAACAATTTCCAGTTTTTTCAACAGTGACAAAATGCTAACAATATTAATATATTTCAATCCCTGTTGAACACATTAAGAGATTTAATTGTGTAAATAATAGAAATATTATACTTTATAGAGAATGACAACATGAAATTTTATAATTAATGAAAATACTAAATTGTATGCGATACAATTATTGACTATTATTTCCTCTTATTTTTGAAGACAAAGAATGCCAGGGTTTAGTGTAACTGAATTTGTTGATTGGGAACAAGGCCACGTGCGTCTAAAAGTTTGCAGACAAATAACTGAAATATGACACTTAATTTGATGTCATTTTGAATAAGAATTTGATCTGTTCTCGTCCGATTCCGCCAAATTGGTATCGTTTTGGTGGTCATGGTATTGATGTCACACGTAATTAATATTAATGTGTGACCTGCTGTCTTTTTTCCTACATCCTTGAAATACAGCAATCTTACAGGTGATCAATTGCCTTTCATATTGATCAGTGTACTATGCTGAATCACATCCGTGATGTAACCCAATTGGATAAAGTCCAACAATTATTAGAGCCCGAAAATTTGCTTTAACATTCCATTATAATCAGTAGCATACTTGTCGTTTTGTAATATTGAATTCATAAAATTGCAGTTTATTGAGTTTTGGAATCCCAACTAAACTTGCAATTAAACTCCAATCAATCTATCAAATTTAATTTCTATTATTAAATTTCTAAAATTACAATTTTTAATATAGAATCCAAATTCTAACACTGTGTTTCTAAAATCGCAATTTGTAAATTACAATTTGTAATATTGAATTCATAAAATCGCAACATTTTCCTTGCTATATTTTCAAATTCATATTTCTAATACAGTATTAGTTTATCAAATTCTAATTTCTAATAATTAATTTACAATTCAAAATTCTGATATCAAATTTCTAAAATTGCAATTTCTAGAATTGAATTTCTCAAATTCCAAATTACATATTTCGTTACCAAATTTGCAACTTCTGATATAATAAATATTTCTAAAATCCCCATTTCGACCAGCATTCCATTTCTCCATTTGCAATTTCTCACATTGACTTCCCAAAACCATATTGTGCGCAAATTCCATATTGTTTTATTGAATTGCAGCGTGTCCAGAAGGCCGTTGGGGACCTGGCTGTCAGAACACGTGCCCTTGTCGGAACGGGGCAAAATGCGACCCTCTTACCGGCATCTGCACATGTGCCCCTGGATGGCTGGGTGACCATTGCGACCGCGCTTGCGCCGCGGGCACTTACGGCAACGAATGCAAGATGCAGTGTCGGTGTGTCAACGGCGGCAAATGCAACCACATCAGCGGCGCATGTCAATGTTCGCCAGGATACATGGGATCCTTGTTGGTTTTATTTTCATCGCTCTTAACTAACTACCGGTAACTGTTATCTGCAAGGACCCAAATGTTTGTTGCAGGTGCCAAGTGAAATGTCCCAAAGGAACGCACGGCGATCTGTGCACTTCCAAATGCAACTGTCAGAACGGCGGCACGTGCGATCATGTAACCGGCAAATGTTTCTGCACTTCCGGCTGGATGGTGACTTTCTAATACTCTGCAATAATTTTTCTACTATTCATGAATGCGGACAAATGTATAACCCGCTTATAGTGTGCCCCGCATATAACGTAATCCCGCCTATAGCGCAGAAATGAAATTTAACCAAATGAAAACAGCCCTTTGTAGTGATCCCGCATTTAACGAATCCCCGCTAAAAACGTTGATAAATTTTGCATCCAACTGTAATGCTATAAGCGGGTTATACTGTACTGCTTTGAAATTTGATAATTATTTCAAAATAACTTTGTATTTCAATTTATTCCAAAAAATACACCATACATATTTAGCAAAATAAGTTGATTTTTATAAAAATGCGGTTTAGCTATTTCTAATAATTATAGGAAATTTAAGTTCAAACTATTCTAAGAATTGGGTGAATTTGTGACAATTATTATAAAATATTATGAAAATAATACGTAATTTAGGAAATTATGTTTGAGTTGTACAAATTTAAAAAAAATGAACAGAACTATCCCAAAAAATTATATTCTCTATCATAAAATAATTGTTAATTCTTTTTAAAAGAAAATAACTTCAAATTGTTATATTTTAAAAATTCCTCTACATGTTGCAAAATAATTTAGCACAATTGACTATTTAAAAATGCCGTTTAATGTGGGAAAATTAGAATGAACGAGTTTTAACTATTTTATAAATTACAATTAATAAAGAAATATAATGTATGAAAATAACATGCCACTGTTCTAAAAATTACCCTTAATTTAGAAATGGAATTTCAATGTAATAACTTTTGAATATTCAAACAAAATACGTGAAATTCAGGAAAATTATTTGAAACTGCTTCATAAATTTCGTCATATTTAACAAAATCAAGTTGTAACTAATTTAACAAAATGCCATAAATTCACTGAAACGCACTTCATTCAAAAACCGACGCCGTATATAGTAAAATATGTTGTTTTTTTTAAATTGTCATATTAATTAAAATAACTTTTAACGATTGTCAAAATGTTGTCGAATTTTAGCCAAAAATTCCTTTAGATCTTGGGAAAAAAAAGTTTTAATCATTCTGAAAATTATTCAGAGTTTGAATTACCTTTTCTTCTAATAATAGAAATTTTTCTCGTTTCAGGGTGATGTTTGCGCAAACACGTGTCCGGCGGGATTTTACGGAGAACTTTGCGAGGAGCCTTGCGACTGTTACAATGGTGCCGGCTGCCACCACATCACCGGAGATTGCATATGTCCACCTGGCTACAGAGGCCACAAGGTTTCGTCTCCAAAATCCACTATGAACTAACAAAAAAAAGCAATTTCTCAAATTCTAGCTGTTGGTTTTTCAGTGCCAAGAAATGTGTCCTGTCGGTACGTTTGGAGTGAATTGCACCGGCATTTGTAAATGTCAAAATGGTGGCGTTTGCATCCCTTTCACGGGAACTTGTCAATGCCTCCAAGGTTTCAGAGGCAACAACTGCGAAGAAAGAGGTTTGTGTTAGTATTAGAATGTAGCTTTTACACCCAACCTTGATATTAAATGCGATTCTAGTGCGCTGAAATCAATTGGTGTATCTGTTGAAATTATAATGTGCCAAATCAAATTGTAGAGTATTCAATTAAATTGTAGTGTATTAATTAATGTATGATGACAATTCTATTAAATTATGATCAAAGTTACTACATGAAATTGAATTAAGTACTATATAATTTCGTATCACAATTTTATACAATTCAATGTCATAATTGAGTACTTTATAGTTGAAAGTAAGCCCATATTTGAAATCATTTGCCAGGTTGTCCTGCAAATATATACGGTCCTACGTGCAACGCAACGTGCGCGTGCAATGTGCCGACTTCTCTCTCGTAAGTGACGCAAAGCCTTTAATCGCGATCCTTGTGTTGCTTGCGTCTTTTTTTCTAAATCAGTACTCACTTTTGCCAGATGTCACCCGTTCACCGGCAAATGTGACTGCGCGCCCGGTTATGGTGGGGACACGTGCATCCGACCGTGTCCTAAGCTCACGTACGGCTTGAACTGCAAAGGCACGTGCCGCTGTCAGAATGGGGCTTTTTGCGACCCGTTCAATGGGACGTGCCGATGCGGCCCCGGTTACCTTGGCGAAGAGTAAGACTTTCAGGAAATGATCTGTATATTCACCTCTTGTATCAATTGCCATTCATGAATATGTAATCATGGGTCAGAATGAAAATTGGATGGTGATTACATACTTTAGTTAATGAAAATAGTTTTTTTTAATTTAATTTATGTATTTCTCATTTATTTCCATTATTTATTGCCTTAATTATTTGATTTGTTTTATCTTCTCATTTAATTATTAATTTAGTTACTCATTTGTTTACTTTAATGAAGAGATAAGTGAATAAGGAAGTAATTAGTGCGTAATTTCATATTTATTTCCATTATTTCTTCAATTCCTTATGTAATTATTTATTTTCTACTTATGCAATTGTTTTTTTGTTACTTTCTCATTTACTAAGAATTTCATTTACCAATTATAATTACTACTCCCAAAATATTTATCATTACGAATTAATTGCACCAAATTCTCCGACTTTCAGCTGCTCGGTTCCATGTCCTGAGGAGAAGTACGGTGACAACTGCGAGCAGACGTGCACGTGCGAGAATGGTGCTCTGTGTCTTCCAGCCGACGGCTACTGCAAGTGCACCCCTGGTTAGTCACGATTAAGGAACTAATTAACTAATCGGAACGCTGACGTTTTGCTAACTGCGTCAGGGTGGAAGGGACGCACGTGCGGTGTCCCGTGTTCCGTCGGGTACTTTGGCAAGGATTGCGAGCAGAAATGCAAGTGCCGCAACAACCAGCCGTGCCATCATGTGACGGGAAAATGCTCCTGCGGACCCGGTTACACTGGAGAATTTTGCGAGAACAGATGCGAGGTATTATGTTTCTTTCGGTTAATTTTAGATTGGATTTTAACATGAATGGCTCGTATTTAATGGTACTCGTTGTGTTTTGCAGGTTCGCAAGTTTGGCTTCCGATGCGAGCAGAATTGCGATTGTCAGTGGAACAACACGGACGCGTGCCTCGCCGATACCGGGGCCTGCGTCTGCGTTCCCGGTTGGCACGGTAATTACTTTTGAATCTGCCTGTATGATAACCTAGAGAACCTAATCTGGCAACCGGTATATCGCACTTATTTCTATGATTCGTGGATGCCGAGGTATGCAGCATTGAAATAGGATAATTCGTTTTTGAATTTACTTTGTTAATAATATATTTCAACGAGCCAACATTTTTTTTGACCGCGTTTTGGTATGCGTAATATTGTTGTTGGTTCAAAAAAACTATATTTAGTAATTTGCGTCTAATAGCAAAATGTAATGCCTTACTTTTGATTGTTGTCCATGCAGGCGTGCGGTGCGACAGCCGATGCGAGCGCGGATTCTTCGGAGCGGACTGCATCAGCAAGTGCGACTGCAAGAACAACAGCTCTTGCGACCCGCAAACTGGCGTATGCAAATGCGAGCGTGGTTGGCAGGGTGCTGACTGCGATCAAAGTAATCATATCCGTTAATTGGGTCAATTCGGTACGCGAGTCAAAGTATTATTCATACGTACGTGTCGTGCACGCGTGTAGAGTGTCCTTCGGGTTCCTTTGGCAATAATTGCGCCGAGAAGTGTCCGACTTGCGAATCGAGCAATCAAACTTGCCACCATGTGACGGGCATGTGCCCTTGCGGACCTGGTTACACGGGAATGCAATGCGATGAAAGTAAGTTCCGAATTGATGTACGAAACCATGCTATTTTCTCCATTTCTATTATTTGTCCAGGTTGTCCGAGGGGCACGTTTGGCCAAGACTGCGTGGGGAGATGCTCGTGCAGCGACGGGTCCGAATGCGATCACCGCACGGGGCACTGCAACTGCTTTCCGGGCTGGCACGGCGAGAGTTGCGCGATCCGTACGTCCGGTTTCCATCTGGCAAAT
>WWPM01023517.1:0-27417 GCA_023279145.1 Glomeris maerens
GTAGCCAAATTCAAACAGGTAGAATCAATTATTGCACGGTTCCTAAAATGTTGTCGTATTCAAAATTGTAAAACAACTACGCAGAAAATATTTCAAAAAAGAATGCTACGCAGGGTGTTGCAGAATTACAGGGACAAAATGACGTAGTACTAGAATTATACATATATTTTAAAACAAAATATCAAATGACACGTCACAACGGTGTAAAATGCTCTAGGAAACATTGTGAAGTTATTTAAAACCTTAAAATAAGACATTTAAATTGAAATCAGAAATAATGTTATCTTCCTAGTAGTTTTGCTGATATTAGTATATCACCATTAAGCATTATGTTTTCTGTAACCACAATTAATTGTAATGTTTTGACCAATCACAAGTCATGAAGAATACGCATGAATTATTTACGCGATGGAAATAATTTTTATTAATGCATAATAAATCCTTATGATGTGCTACAGAAAGTATATTATTTATTACATTTGAAATAGTTATAGCAAACTATCTACTACCAAAACCAACTAGAGAGGAACCACAGCTACAAAAGTACTTTTGTAGTACGGAATATCAAACTTGAATGTTTTGGGATACATCTCATAAAAATCCACCAGCAACTATGGACAACATAGCGTGCTACTAAATGAAGATATACAGCTCACATATGAACATAGAAATTGCACTTATAGTGCGACCAACATAGCTTGAGAAAAGGGCGTGGCTTAAACAGGTTTGTCAAGAAAAGATTAGTTGCTCCAGGTGGCAGGGGCATGATATTGAGTGACCGATTAAAGTACTATATGGTATTACGAAGGCAAAACTAAGCGATGAACCAAGACAATGCCATTGGTCTAGAATTTTCTCAAGCTATGTTGGTCGCACTATAATTGAAGAAAAGAAATGTGTTCAAGTGTGATTCTAAGAGAATGCGTACTTGCGTAATTAATATTATGAAATATTATGATTAATACCTGCATTACATGTTAACACAAAATTCCAAGTGTAGCCTTATAAGTTGGAATCAAGAATAGGGTAATTTTGCCGGCAGATTTTATTATCGTTGTATATTGTCATTAGGTAATATTATGTTTTCTGCAACCACAATTAACGCAGCAGCACATATCCCAATGGCCAGGATTGACATAGTTAGCCATGTTTCAGAAAACTTTATCGCTTCTGCCGTGATATTAGTACCTCCGTGCATCTTAAAATGGCGCTCCTGCAGCATTTGCAAAATTCCATTCTCCCTTAGACCCAAAGTCCTGATTGCAGATACACGATTAAAACGTTTGCAGATGAATATATATTGTGTTTTTCCTATTTACTTACACTCTTATGAAGGAATTTCGAAATATCCTTTCTTTGTAAAATGGCACACTCATTCCAGAAATATGTTCACGTTTATTTAAATGATTTACACCGAGATAATGATCTATTGCCTCGTTTCCCTTTTTGTAGTGTGTAATAATGATGCAAGTTTCTTTAAAAATGCATTCATAGTTGTTGTTTGCAGCACTTAAATTGTCGTAGAATTCAGTTGTATGATTAAGAATTTTATTTGCACATTCTTGAGAAATGTCCTTGAAATGACAAAAACACTATAAAAACATCCAAATAATGTCAAGTAAAAAATCTTAATAATCGTTTGAAATATATTTAAGCAGGTCATTGGGACATATCATGCAGCAAGTAAAAACTGAAAACTTCTTCAGTATGAATTCTTATTTGAACACACTTATGCCTTACCTCATTTACATGAAATTCAACATCTACATCAATATCTACTATGCAGATTCCTTGATAATGGCAGATGTCAGAAATCTTATCCAGAGGAAAGTAACTTCTTGATAATATTTGTACAGAAAATATTGCCATGAAAGCATTTAAAGTAAGAAAGAGGAAGATATTAAAGGCCATTAGTAGAATTCTGACAGATTGTGTGGGCCCTGCTGTCCACTCCTCTAAAAATAACGCAATGAGTTAATATTTAATGTATATTGAGATTTACATCAGGCATTTCCGATAGGAAAATTAATCTAACGGTAATGAAATAGAAATGACGATTTTAACAAACTGTTTAAAACACGACTTGTTGAAAATTAAATTTACATACCAAGGCTTACAGAGATTTCTAAAGTACCGTGAAAAACAAGAAACAATAATTAAACAATAACTCACCCACGCCAAAGATAATTAAGTTTTTTATTCCATTGGCGAAGCAGACCTTGTGGTGCTCCTTGAGCTTGGGGAACTGCGGGCATCTGTGAGCCAAGGGTCTCGTGCGATCCTGCAACACAGCAAAGCCAGGCCACTCACGAGTCGCGAAACCCAGGCACACCTGCAGACTCTCCTGGTCACAGACATCCTGCCCCACCGCCGTACAGCCTGGACATTGCTCCTTAAGATGTTCACCTCTTCCTCAAGCTCCAGGAGCACCTCAAGGGGCAGAGATTCATTGGGGATGACGAGGACAAGGCAGCAGTTCGCAAGTGGAGCAGCGATCAGTCAGTAGACTTCCTCGCCGACAGAATATAAAACTTGTTAATCTTTGGCGTGTGTGTGGCAAAAAAAAGGGACTATGTCATGCAGTGAAAGAATTTTTAAAATTGGTCATAAACTAAAAAAGTTACAGGCATACAGGCATTATTTTTCGTTTTGCCCTCGTATATCTAAAAATAAAGAACAAAATGCTGAAGTTTAAAATTGAATTTACCTTGAAAACGTATTAGGCTGTCAAAAAGCAAAATCCTCATTACTTTATTCATGCTCTTGTGTTTTAATTTTGGGTGATGCTTTAACGATGGGCTTCCATCAAATGCAAAATAGAAACCAAGGTTTGACAGGCACAAAATCACTATTGCTGCAATCCACACTTTATATTTGAACAAGGCTATTAGCCTTGCAAGTGTCATAGTTCTAGTTTTCATCCTCGCCACTACCGTTACTCCATCCCTAAACAATTGCGGCCAAATTTTGGATCCAGTATCAAAGGAGTAGATGTAAAAAATTTCTGCAGACTAGTAAGTGCAATTACAATTATAAATATATAATAACTAAAATCCGATAAAACAGTCATCTTAGCAAAGTAAAACCATTTTGCAATCAGGGTACAATGCATTTCTAAGTTTCACTCAATTTTCATTTCTTAACTAGAGTTTTCAGCTTTAATTCAACTTAAGAAACACATGAATATTGAGACATGCAGGAAAAAGACACACGGATCGCTTAAACCCCAGGTACCCTATGAATTGTGCTTTCCTGTTATGTAAAAATACAAGGTGAGTGATAAGTCCTATGTCACCTTGTTTGTTTTGGTAAATAAAGCTGGAAGATATGGAAGCACACATGGCAAGTACGAAGAAGGTTGGGGACTACCTGGCCATTCACAGTTTGGTGAACGTGAGAGGAGGTATCAAGTTTCATTGGTAAGCCAACTGTTTTGTTGTTGACGCTAGTCGGCCAATATCAATTAGAGAATTGTTGAACACCATGTTTTGAACACGTTGCAACAAACCCAATGAAATTCGGACAACCAGAGCAAGAGTTATGATGAAAAACGGGGCTGGGCAGCCCCTGGCGAAGGCTCCAAGAACCCGCTATGTGCTTCCCTGCCTTTTGGGTTGCATGCTGTTCGTGTAAAACAAGGGAGCTGCTTGGGAAGCTTTTGCCAAGGGCTGCCCAACATTACTTACATCTGGGTTCCAATAGTTCTCATAACTCGTAATAATTTGGTAGTTTTCATCCCAGTACGACCAGAACAACCTGTTTGCCAAAAAACATCTAGCATTTCAAAGAGGGTAACATAATTTAGCTTGTACATAGCATTTTACGGTTTTTTCTTACCTTAGGTGTAAATACCCAAAGACGGATTCAAAAAAATCTGCCAGAAACCCTGCCGGTTTTCCATTTTTAATATTTGAAAATCCTTGTAACTATGCAACAAATGTTATTTAAGAACGGCCATATTTGCTAACATGTATTGGAATAAGGTAGAGGTTTTTTTAAGCTTCTTTGCTCTTTTTAACGAATGTTCCGATTTACATCGGACAAAATAGCAAGTTATGAAGTCAAATTGAAAATCATTTCAAATTATCAAAATCATTAAATTTCAAACTATGAAACCACACCCTAAGGTACTGCTGGAATTTACTTACATTCATTAATGAAATAATCGTAGTATGAACTGAAAAATGTTTCAAAACACCATATAGAGTATGGTTTTGCACATGGCATGAACCTGAACCTATATGGCATTCCAATGAAATTGCCCGCCAACTGGTTCTACTAGTGCGCTGCACCAAATATGGCACTTTATCTCTTTTAATCCAATGTCTTTGTATATGCTGAAAGAGACAAATATTCTGCCAAAATTTAATACTCATTTATAAATTCTTTATGTACACAATTGACTTGCCTTTAAATTCAATGGAAAAATCCAATACTGCGTCTGCACAGGAATTAACAAGTTAATTCCCCATTTTCCAAGTAAGAACTTTGGCAGACATGTCCCAATGATAATATCATTAGGTCCATCTAATTTACTTTGCTTCAGTCACAAATACATCAATCAAAGGAATTTATTACATTTACATAATTTGATATTCATAGTGAAATGCCCAACATATGCAGGACTACCGTAACTATTGCTTACAATCAAACATAGACTCACATGGAATTTAGTTATCCAGTGCTTCAATTTATCACAAGTTAAAAGAAATATTCTGGAGCCAATCCAAGGACCACTGGGGTTTGGATTGTAGGATAAATTATGCAAATGAATGTTATATTCTAGAACTGTCTGATTTGACACAACTTGAAATTGCTGTATCCACTCTTTGACTACATTTTCTGCATTCCAATTGAAATTTGTGAATAATACATATTGCTCAAATCTATTGTATAAAAGACACAATTCACCAAATAATTTTTCAGTCACGATAGCAGTAGGCGTCATATTCAGTCTTACATGAATATCGATCAATGCTCTTAAGACTCCCGTTGGTGAGGAGTCTGCAATCCTTGAGAATTCAGTTCCATTTTTCATAAATGAGACTTCATGCATTACTTTTTATGTCACATTCATAAAGAAGAACAGAGATGAGACAGTATTATTTAAAGTAGGTATAAAATGATTCAATGGAAATTACCAGGTCTATAAAAATTCCAATCTGCCGCAACTTGAATAAGACATAATGTGCAGGATATTGAACAGAGAAGAAATATTCCCATAACTATACACAAAGAAAAGGACAGGAAAATAGCGCAACAATAAGAGCAGAGAAATGTCTACGTAGTGGCTTGCTAAATTTATCACTACGTTTCTAAATTCCTTCAAAGAACAGAAATTCGTGATTAAATTGCTTACTTGCACTGAACAAAGTTATGTCCTCTGTCAAGCA
This sequence comes from Glomeris maerens, assembly GCA_023279145.1. Lineage (NCBI taxonomy): Eukaryota > Metazoa > Arthropoda > Diplopoda > Glomerida > Glomeridae > Glomeris > Glomeris maerens. The sequence continues at coordinate 5,394 of WWPM01023517.1, forward strand.
TGAATATTATTGTATGACAAGATGTACCAGCAACCCATGCCATTTATAACATTCACTTAACTCAGGTATTGGGAATCAATACATGCAACTACCGCTGCACAAGATCAATAGTCATGTTTATGTTTCGTGGTATGAAACCTTTCATTCATTCAGTTAGTCTAAAAATTCGATCAGCAAGTAATATATTTTGAAACTGATGCAGCACCACATTTTCAAATCAATACAATTTTGCCGAATGTAAAATATCATGCCAGAAATTGTAAATATTTTCAAAGTACAACTGGGAAATGACATTTCACTCCCGCTGTTGCAAATGACTGATGCGTTGCTTGAATGATCAATACAGGATGACATAGTTACAAGCCTAGTAGCCAAATTTCAACAGGTAGAATCAATTGATTGATATTGCGTGTTAGCTAAAACTTTGTGGTATTGGAAACTGTCGCACAACTGCGCAGAAAATATTTCCAAAAAGAATACTATATAAGGTGCGTCCAAAAAGTTAGTAAATTGAACCATTTATTCAATAACATGTACTTGCATTGTCACAATATTAATGCCGGCAATTTAATACAGTGAAAAGGGACATTCAAGTTATCAATATACGAACAAAACTTTCCAAAACTGTCTGTAGAATGGAGTTTAATTCAACGTCTCTTATTTCCACTTGACCTGAAAGGCGGCAGATATTGTGGTATGTTCAACTGCATCAATTTCCCTGAATTTCATGTTGGTTTCATTTTCTTGGTCCTCATGAACTGCGCATTATAGCATTATTAGACGTGCAATGCCTAACAACAGGCAGTTCACTCCTGATGAAGTGATAAAGATTTGGAAAATAAAGGCTGATAATGCTACTATTCCAGAAATTGAGATTGTTCTTGATAAATCTCAATCCGGAGTTTACAAAATAATCAAGAAAGTGAAACTGGGAACCAAAATTTCATCCATAAAGGCCAAAAGCGACTTCAGACAGAGATGACGGAAGAATTTTGCAATTTGTAACTAATGGTTTGTACTCTATACGACAGACAGCTAATGCATTTGATAGTAAAATGTGCAAAAGCACTGTTCAGAATCACGTGAACCGTGTTCCAACATTGATGCACACCAAAACGTTGAAACCACCACTTTTGCAACCTGAACACTTGGAAGCAAGATTGCAGTGGGCAAGGGATCGCATGGAGGAGGTTCTGTGCTGGTTTGCCTTCAATGGGAAGACATCTTTGGCATTCATTAATGGACGACAGAAGTCCAAACAATATCAGGCAACACTCTCTGAATATCGGCTTCCAGTGATACCAAGAATTGCCGGACCACAATGGAATTTTCAACAAGATAACACTCCAATCGTTAACTCAATTTCTTCAAAAGTGTGGTTCCGTGCAAGCAACTTGACCATACATCATTTGAATGTCCCTTTACACTGTATTAATTTGCCGAAATTATTGTGGCAATGCAAGTACATGTTATTCAATAAATGGTTCATTCTACAGACTTTTTGGACGCACCTTACAGTAAACGACAATGTTCACATTTTTTAATATTACTTGATGATCTACAATCTGCTGAAATAATCTTCTGCATGATAACTAATCAGTACATTGGCATTTGTTTAAATGTCACAGTAATTGCATCTACTCCTGTTCAAAGTCACCATCTTCATAACTGAATGACAATAATTAACGAGTTAGAAATTTCAATCTGAATTACACAATGTAGAGTCCGATGAAGAATTTATGGAATTTAAAAATCTATGTTTTATAAACGATGAGTTCACTTTTATTTTGCACATTTCATACATATAATGCGCGCGCTATTTTTGGAACTTCTTGAATGGATATGGGTCATTCCATATCAAATCACCCAATGCCTCCCACACGACCATCACCGATTAGGCTGATTTTTTGGAATTTTGTAGTCCTATATGAGCTATGAAATCCCTGAAAATTTTAGGTCTCTAGGTCTTTTCGCTCTAGAGTTATGGACTCTAGAAAATTTGTCCGAAAGTTCATTCGGGAAATTGTTGGCTCGTGGGGGCAAGTTCAAAGGGCTCTAAAACAAAAACTATTCGTCCTATCTGCTTCAAATTTGGAATCCAGAGACACACTAATGGATATTCTTGATAAATGTCACAAAAACTGATGTCAGTATTTTAATTTTTGCTTTATCATGTTTCAAAGATGGCCTCCGAGCCGATCACGTTTTCCAAACAAGCCATTTTGGAGACGAATAACTCAAAATGGATAACAACTACAGGGTTTATACTTATGTTCCATGCAAAATGACTACTAATGTGCAAGATGTCTGAATTTGTAGCTCCTGCGGCGAATAGGTGGATAATTATATCAGTCTGAACTTGGTCCGAAGCAAAGTTACCTCAAAATTGGGCCATCTTCGGTTAGCAATTTAGTCATCTAGTATTCGATTCACATAAACCATTTTTTGCACAGTGATACATGCATATGCTTACAGTATTTATGCAAAGTTTCAAGAATATGTTCAGTCCCATGCTGGAGTTACAGGCCGTTTAGTAACTCCGGTTTTCCGCATTTTTGGCTATTATGTAAATCAAGTATATGCAGTACTGCATGCTCAGACATCAATCGCTTTGTTTAATATCATCATCATGTGATCAACAAATGCAGATTTAACAATATTTTAATTGTTGTACTTATCAAGTGACAACATGTCATGCTACTGGAATCAAACATCACAAATTAAACGATTCTTGAATGCACTTTCAATTTGTTCATAATCCCTTTGGGAAAGTAAGTATTGTCTGCAATTGTAATGCGAAACCGTTAGCTGAAACGTCATTATGTGATGAGTCGGTTTTAAGATCTTCAACTGCTTTAAATTATCTGTCGCAATTTGTAATCCACCTAAAATCAGAACATAAATTGAGTTTGAACACTGTCCCCTTGAGAAGTTTATGCACTTACGTAAAATTTTTGCTCTGTGGAATTTGTACGGATCTGCACAATGCTTCTGAGATGCTGAATATCTTTTGGTGAAATGGGTATGATGGTGGTTGCAAATTAAGTCATTTTCGTTCATTTCAACATTAGTTCTTGTTTTGATTAAGTTCTGATCTTCCTGTGTCAAACTGCTGAACAACTTCAAGGCAGCCACTTGGCTGTGACCTTTTAAGTGACAAGTCTCCTTCAGGTTTTCTGCAATTTTACAATCTTCCATCTTCGTACTGTTCTGAATTCCTATACTGCAACATACAGACTACCTAATTGAAGCTTTGTTTTCTCCATAACGACTCATCACATAATGACGCTTCAGCTAACAGCTTCTCATTACAATGCACCATATCTGCTTGCAGACAATACATACTTTCCCAAAGGGCTTATGAACAAATCGAAAGTGCATTCAAGAATCGTTTAATTTGTGATGTTTGATTCCGTTAGCACGATATGTTGTCTTTTGATACGTACAATAATTAAAATATTGCTAAATCTGCATTTGTGGATCACATGATGATGATATTATACAAAGCGATTGATGTCTGAGCATGCAGTACCGCAAATACTTGATTTACATTATAGCCAAAAATGCGGAAAACCGGAGTTACTAAACGGCCTGTAACTCCAGCATGGGACTGAACTTATTCTTGAAACTTTGCATAAATACTGTTAACATATGCATGTATCACTGTGCAAAAAATGGTTTATGTCAATCGAATACTAGATCACTAAATTGCTAACCGAATATGGCCTAATTTTGAGGTAACTTTGCTTCGGACCAAGTTCAGACTGATATAATTATCCACTTATTCGCCGCAGGAGCTACAAATTCAGACATCTTGCACATTAGTAGTCATTTTGCATGGAACATAAGTATAAACCCTGTAGTTGTTATCCATTTTCAGTTATTCCTCTCCAAAATGGCTTGTTTGGAAAACGTGATCGGCTCCGAGGCCATCTTTGAAACATGATAAAGCAAAAATTATAATACTGACATCAGTTTTTGTGACATTTATCAAGAATATCCATTAGTGTGTCTCTGGATTTCAAATTTGAAGCAGATAGGACGAATAGTTTTTGTTTTAGAGCACTTTGAACTTGCCCCCACGAGCCAACAATTTCCCGAATGAACTTTCGGACAAATTTTCTAGAGTCCATAACTCTAAAACGAAAAGACCTAGAGACCTAAAATTTTCAGGGATTTCATAGCTCATATAAGACTACAACATGCCAAAAAATCAGCCAAATCGGTGATGGTCGTGTGGGAGGCATTGGGTGATTTGATATGGAATGACCCCATAGCGCTTTTCAAAACGCAGTCATACAGGAAACTGTCAAATAATTTCGCACAAATTATTTATAAAAAGGAATACTACAGTGAATGACCATGACCACAACTGTAAGCAACTTTATGCTTCTTGGTCACATGACAATTTCATTATGCTTTAGCCTAAAGGTGGGTTTTCATGGTTGCCAGACAACAATAATCTCCGTATACTGCTGCTGAAATGAGCAGGCGCTCCATCATGTTGAAACCAGATGTTGTGGCGTGTATCTGCTTGTCCATTAGACAACATAGGACACAGGTTCATAGGACACATTTTGTCCGTCATGTTATGCCAGAGCAGCACATGAAGTTTATAAACAACCCTCTGGGACACCCTTTATAAATTCAATGAGGGTTTCTTTTCTCCTTTGCTCATGTAATACAAACACCCAAGTGTCCTATTTTACTGACCAACTAGTTTCTGTTTGTACAAACCATCATCAGGGTAAAAAGTTCCTACAGTTATTTTAGAATGACAATGTGACAACAGAGTTAAATGCCCATAAATATAAAAATGAAGGACTATTTAATAGTTAAATGAATTTGACTTCGTGCTAAATATGACAGTGCGATGAAGTGGACTAGATGCGAGCATCCGATCTCCAACAGCTAATCGTTTGCACTCTTTCTTCATGTGTCTCGTTACTTTGTAATATTAATTACTTCCACATCAAAATTTTATAGGACAAAATGAGGACTTTTGGTAGAAGAAACCGGGTAATTCCCCACCATTTCACTCAGCTTTAACATTCCAGTTTCCCGCCTGTGTCTTTCGAGTTAGGATCATTTGCAACATACTTTGGTGAATGCATTTTGGCGAATGCTGCCCATCGCATACTGCTATCATTGTGCGCAAATTCTTGATTGTGTCGTTACTGTTAACATGGGACCATATTCAGGCTAATTGATAGCCACAGAAAAGTTAAAACCAGAACAGATGTATAAGAATAAATGATAAACAAAGAAAAGTTAAAACTTGAATTTCCTAGCTACAACATCGATCAAATTGTCGGGAATCTTGCTAGACCTGCAATGAAAGCAATACCGGTATTAAACTGCATAATGTCCTAAAAAAAGTAATAAGTAAGATAATACATAAAAACCTGAGATGCTCCAATCTTTGCTGCTTGTATTTGGCAACAGTTTGCTTTCTTTTTTCATCATCCGCATTGCGATCCTTGTAAAATTCCGTCAACTCGGTCAACTTATTCCGCTGCCGCCGCAGCTTCTCGCAAACTTGGCTTCGGATCGCATCTGTAAAAGCTCCGTTCATGTCAAACTTCTTCTTTTCTTTTTCCGCTTCCTTCTCTTGTAACTTCCTTTGATGCCTTTCAATGAAGTTGGGCAATGAAATCGTAGTTAAAATTAAATAGAATGTAATAATTCTAATACAATTTCCTAACTTTTCGATCGCGGACATAAGCTGTTGCTCCTTCGCGTCCAATTCTCTTCTGGACTCTATCTTTTCTTGGAGCTGCTTCCTTCGAAATTCCTTTAATTCCTCTTCGGCTAACAGCTTCTTTTTCGCAGCTTCCACTTCTTGCGCCCGCCATTTCGCTTCCAGGGCTTCCAGATTCTTGCGATCGCGCACTGAATCCTTTGCCGCCTGAAACGACCAAGGCTAAGTGGGAAATCAAGTTCCGCTTCTCCAAATATAACTGCGACTTTAAGGCGCATTAAGCTGACATGCCTTATCGGCGAGAAGTTGTCGCTTGGCGTGTTCCAAAATGCGATTCTCCAATATCAATTGCTTCTCTTTCCTCATTTCTTCTATTTTGCTGTTTCTTTGAGCTGCTATGTTCAGCTGCTCTTTCAACTCTCGCTGTATCTTCTTTTCCGCTTCCGTGTCTCGCATGCGTTCCTGTTGCCGCTGAACCTGCCTCGAGGATATGGACTGCAACAGCTCGTTCTGGAATCGAATTGTTTTCAGCGATAGACCCAAAATTTGATTGTAAAATCAATGGGATTTTCGGTAATAGTCATTTAATGAAGGTGCACTCGTATTCTTTGCTGATCCTGTTTCCGGATCATTTGATTCCGCTTCTCCAAATCGTGAAACGACGCGACAACTTCGTTAACGTAACTCGCTTCTTGTTCTCGCTGTTGTAAAAGCTGCATTCTTTTCGCCTCTTTTGATTCAATTTGTTCTCTAATGCTGGCAGAAAATCTGAAATACGATGAAAATACCAGGAGAAAAATAAATATCAGTTTATTTCGTTGTTCGTAATTACTGAAATTATTACATGAAACGACATCGTGGAAATGATAACATTTTCAAGATAAATAAGAAATGGTAATCTGAAATTTACTTTTCAATTGATTCTTTCTGACTTTTCTTTTGTGCGCTGATCTGTTCGTCTCGCTTTCGGTGAAATTCATCCAAACGAGATCGCAGTAACACGTCTTCTGCATACAGTTCTTTTGCTTTCTTATGTTTTTCTTTCACTTGTTCATCTCTAACCGCTTGGCATTTGACATATGTAATAAGCTAAGTATTTACAAAAAATGATCATAAAAATTACTACGACACAAAATCATTTATTTTAATTTCCTTTAATTTTTAGTTCTTAAATATTAGAAGATTTTAAAAAATTGATTGCAGTGCCTCATTTAATTTTCTAACGTCCTCATCCATTTCCAAAAGCTTCAATTCAGCTTTCGCTCTAATCTCATCTTTCATTTTCTTAACATCTTCGCTCTCGTCTTCCGAGATATCAGCCTTTTTATTTTCTTCACGCAGATTTTCCAACTCGACCATTTTCATTTTTAATTCAGCCTAAGTACAGTTATTAGAAAACACAATCATAAAGTTAATCAATAAGTGAGCGCGGGGAATATCCACATCTGTGAATATAAGAAATAAATTGCAAATACAAACTTCCGCGTTAATTGAAATCTTAATCCTATTCAGCGCAATAATGTCTCCAAAATTGCACGTAAATTAAATGCAAATTAATGCAATCATACTTCTCTTTCTTTTCTCCATTTCCTCGCTTCCACATTCGAGTCACACACAGCTGTTGCCGACTTGATCTTCGCAAACTGCTCGGCCGAAAGGAAAACGGCGCCGTCTTCGACTCCATATCCCGAAGACCTTGTTCATTTTATATAAAACAAAAATTACAATTATAACCTGAACAGACAAGAAAGAAAGAAAAAAGGTTTATACTGACCTAAGAAAAGCACCAAAATCCTTCCTGGGATTCCTCGTGGTGTTTCCCCGACCAGAAAACATCTTTCAAGTGTTTGTGAAAGCATGCGGCATGTGAAGAGAGAGAAATTGTCATAGTAACAGGTGTAAACAAGGCAAAATCAATACTGTGTCAGTCAGTATCGAGTTTATTATGCAGCACTGTGAAATGGGTAATTGTATTTCGTACTGCTCACGTGGAACCTATAAGGCACACGTCCTAAATACCTTATTTTGGCTTGAAGAATCAGCATAGCCAGTTAATTATACATTAGAACAACTCTATGATCAGCAGGAATTGACAAGTTACACGTGGAAAGAATAGGTTTGGATATTGTACCCATAATCTGTTGAGAGGCCTGTCATGCGGCTGTCAACATCTAAGACAGAAAGTTCTATGTTTACGCTAGCAGTCTACCGATATCATGGTTGGTTGTTTCACGATCACCACATAGGTTGCCTAATCTTTAAGAAATCCTCTCCAGAAACATGACAAATAGTCTAGAACATCTTCAGGAATAATATTCACAAGTTCTAAATGGATTGTATTGTTAGATCTTCCCATGCTCTGGCGGTTATAGTCTGTCTTCCAATTAGACGGAGCGAAAACTTCACATTGGTAACTTCTGATTAAGTGGCATAACTAATTTGGAAAACTAGATAAGACTGAATGAATTATATCCTCAGCATCTTAAAACATCATAAGGAATGAATGAGCTGCTGTAAGGAGCGAAGAGTAAGATTTTCCCATCGTCTGCAGGTTATTGCCTGCCCAACCTTCCACTTGAGACAATCGATCGCCTTGGTTTCTTGGTTTCCAGTCAAGTGGGGTAGCTGATCAAGAGAATTAGACAAATTGGACTAAAATCTTTCTCAGGGTTTTAAGCATCGTAAGGAATGAACTACGCGATTTCTACCGACAATGGAACCATCCGAAGTTGATACTAGAATCCGTCAACGAGACAAGACTCGAAAACCTCTTAAGAGATCAGGTCTAAAATTTGGCCAACTTGTATTATTTATCACTGTCTTTGAAACGAATCATGTCTCATTGACGGATTCTAGCATAGTATCAAGTTCGGATGGTTCCCTTGTGAGACCGTATCTTCGATCTGTCTCCTATGTGTACGTTATCCACCATCTTGGACAACCATATTCCATTATTCCCAACTTTCCATTCAAATTGGACAACTGACAAGGAAAACTAGCAAACCAGGTAGTGCTTCTTTATCATCTTTTCCAGAATATTAGGCATCCATAGGAATGTACGAGGGCAACTCCAAAAGCAATGTCTCTCGTCATTTTCTCTTTAGAAATACAAAGAAACATTCATTTTCAAAAATGTTTGCATCCTTTTATAAAGCTAGAACATCCAGGTATTTTTCTACATAATTGTCATTTTGGTCGATGCATTTTTGTTTTCGCCGTGTATGTCCACGTCATGCCAGTTATCAACCGCCTTCGCTTCGGGTAACATTGCCTTGTTTCTTGTAATGTTTGATCACTGATCTGCAAACCTACCTAAACAAGCATGAAATCATCCTTGGTATCTTAGACATCCTAAGGAATGTGTTAACCTAACCGCAGGGAATCTTCAGGGTTATCATTGTTCTGTAGCTTATCGTTCGATTCCCAATTGAGATTGTAAGGTGTCTTTCCTTTTTCAACGAGAGAAGATCCTCGTTGCACAACCGACTTAACACCACCAAAAAGAGACCTTCCCATCTCTCTCCTTTCCCTTTTATAACTTCTGTTTCGAGGAGGTAATTAAACACGTACCGTTGGCTATGTGGAATATTGTTCTGCGCGGCCTGTCACGACTGCCACGACAAGCAAGTGTTTTACGGGTGTTTATGACCCCCAGGTCTCACTAGTGAACAAAAACCACCCACAAAGGCCTTTCTCCCACACACAACCCTTACAAGATGACAACTCCATTTGAGTATCATGAAAGGTTGGAATCAGAAAAAATCGGTACACAGTTCGAAAACTTGTCCCCAAGATATGAAAGATCTTAAGGAATGTGTTACCTATCCATGGATCAAATTGCAAGATTTCTCTTCATCTCTACTTTTCACCTGGCACGATAACATCACTTTTGTTTTGTTGCCGGCAACTGACAAAGAATTTATTAATATCATCTCAAATAAAATGTCTAAAATGTTTATATATGTGGATGATGTACATGGCAAATATATTTTGTCATCCATGCGTGCGATCCGCTTCGTTTGCACATAGATACAACACATCGCAACGAATTCACGGCCAAGTCAAAAATTCTATGTACAACGTTGGGGTATACGGACACAAACATGATCTGCAGCTTGCTTTTCATCTTTCCCATTCAGTTTCTCACCTCAGACTGAAGCACAAGTTTCAATAATCAAATATTAAATCTTCGTTTTCCGCATTTTATTAGCACGTCATCAAAATATCTCTGTTTTGGTTTAGCGAAACGACTATTTTTACTACACACGTGTAAATAGCTTCATAATGATTTTTTCCCCCAATATCGTAGTTTAGTTTGGCTGCCTAAACTTGACTATCAAGAGATTTCCGTGTTAATAATATTTAGACACTTAACTTTGTTGAACTCTGATTGTGCGCGAGCCAGTTGGAACAATTTCTCCAAAAATTTATTGCATTACATTAAAATCAGTAAATATTACTTTATTTAGTTTTCAATTTTCTTTTTTTACAAACAGTCACCAAATTCGCAATCAATATTTATAATATTGACCCGAGTTGGGCAACATTCCAAAAAAATAAACAAAATGTGATTCTTTTTTAAAATTTGGTCACAATATAAAAGGGAGATAGGCAGACATGGAAAAGTTCCAATTTCTCCTACAAGATTTTTTTCCAATTGGAGCATTGCAACGAAATATTCCCACGTAATTTTGTTTGTATTTCTACAACAGCAATTTTCTTGAAGAAAATTGCCTGCAAAAATACATTTCACGTCTGTTGACGACGCTAATCGAATGAGGATCGTGTTTTACATTCACCTGTTAGTCCGCAAATGTTACAAACTTACACTTCAACATTTTGTAATTATACACACTTCATATTCGACTAGCGTATTCAACGCGTCAAAAACTGACCAAGTCGAATCGCTTATATTTCACGATCCATCTTTACGGCAAAGCCATGGAAATTATTCCAACTGGCCGGTGATAAACCCACATCACAACCCCAAGTGCCATGATCTTCAAATCAACACCACCCCGAACGTAAAAACATTACCGAGAAAAAAGCAGACTTGTCGTTCAAGCACGGTCAAAGTTTTGGCTCATCCAGAAATCTTGCGAGAAGAATCACTGCGTGTTTCCGATTTTATAAGAAAAGATAAGACGGACCAGTCAGTGGAACACAGTGTAGACACACAGTTGGTTGGTTAGAGAGGTGCAGAGCAGCGTCCACCGATGCATAGTCCAGCAAGCAGCTCACACGATTCACTCTCTGTTATCATATATATATTTTTATATATCGCCATATATATTTATCACCCATTTCACCGAAATGGTGTTCATCTCTTTCTTTCTTTCCTTCTCCCTCCTTTCATATGTACATACACAGGTAAATTGATTCAATTCCCACAGTCTTCGTTGTTCTTTTGGTTTCAACTAAATTAACATCGCGCGCACACGCACCCACGCGTTACTCATCAAGTAGAGATAAAGGCCTATAATTCCCACATATCAATGCAATCAAGATTCAAATTCTGTTGCTGATATAAGATCATCTCTTAACTTGTTGTCAGGAAGAACATATGCCAATGAAACTCAAGTTGGTTTTCACATCTGATTATTGCGTCTAAAATGAGTTGAAACCCCAAATTACAGGTTAAGGTGTTTAGTTGCATACTGTTTGATGTACTACAATCCCATTAAAATCTACCGCTTCATTTCTGTCTTTCCGTTCCAGCTAACGACAACTTACCTGTGTCCCAAAAAAAGGGGTCACATATTAATTTGTTAATAACTTTGCGAAAACTTTATAGAAATTCACCAAATTTGGTAACAATAAACTTGAGTATATTTGACATCTCAGTACAAAACTTCAGCTCAGTCGATTACCTAAACACGCCTCCAAAATGTGACACTATATTTGGGACACAGTGTACATCTCCAGTGCACCTAAACTTGACAGTTCTTAATTATTATAACAGTCTCATTACGTATGTTCATCATGTAGCATGATGGAATCATTTAACTAAATACTGGAAGATATGAGGCATATCCACAAAGTAAGAGTACTGTTGCCCGCTTGTGTTGGGGAATTTTTTTACCCGAAGTTTGGCAACACTGATCTGTAGGCTTGGTTCTCCTGAACACAACGAGCACAAGTGGCCCTAATTAGTACTAAAAGTCCCCTTGTAGTGACCATTCGTGTGAAGTATGTCGATAAAAAAATCCCGCCAAATGTGTAGTGTCATCAGGTTCCTTATTGCAAATGAGGAGAGCGTGAAAAAGCTTGTGACACGGCTCAAAACCTGCATAGAACGGAAAAGCAAATACGTGGAAAAATAGCTTACATATATACAAACAAAATCCGGTAATTGTATTTCAAATAAATCGTCTCTTAAAAAATATACAAATCGCGTACTCTTAATTTCTGGACATGCCTCGTATTTACGCTTAATCCAAGAGTAACCTTCACTGAAATCGGCTGAATTTAAGCTAATTTCTATTGACTAGGCAAAGTTGGATTATTGTTAATAGCAGATATCAAATTTATATCCAACATAGGGGCAAGCTCAACCAACACGAATTCAAATTGAATAGGATTGCAGCCGGTCTCTCTACTTGGCATGTAACGGTACTCAGCACGCGTAGCTGTCATGATACTTGACGCAGGAGTGCACTCTCATGTCTTGTAACACGCGAGAAAGATCGAAACCAACTGAAAAGCCGAAAGATGGAAGGGAGGACTAAGCGAGGAGCGGGTGGGAAGAGCACACACGCGCGCAGCACACACACCGAAAGTTGGAGATGAGGAAATTTCTTGACAGCCGAGTGTTAAAACTGATCCGAGAAAGGCAGCGGCACGTTAAGGAGTGAAGCGGCAGACATTTTTTGTACGTCTTCCGAAGCCTAAGCGGCGGCGAAGACTGCGATGCATCGCTAAGCTGTTCCAGCTAATCGCAAAACCTGGCAGCGGACCAGCTCCCCCCCCAAAGAAAAAACATGGCTCCTTGTGTCATGAAACCACCAATTGCACCTCAGGACCCCACCCTAAGTGTTCCCCACCCTAGGTTCCTCATTCCACCGAACAGGGCCGGCTGCCTTAAAAGCCCTTTGTGTGCACTACATGACAACGCAGCATTTGCACTTGGGCTTCTTCTTAATGACCACGTGCTCCACTTGCGAGGCATCGCTAGGCGGAACCACGATGCCGTGTTGCACCTCGACAGCCTCCACCGGTCTTTCGGTTCCTCCGTTACCGTTCGGGCCATCGGCTGGGGCCCCTTTCCGGGTAGCGGTTGTCCCATTGGCTCCACCGGTATTGGCTGCCGGCGAAGGCGATTTTTTAGGGGCATCGTTCAGTGCGTTGGCGTGAGACTTGAGGATTGGAGACTCGTGGCTGGTGGGCTCGATGCCACCGTCGGGAGATTCGCGCACTTGCGTGCCGAAGCCACCATCTGGCGATGAGGAGATGTACTCGTTGGTTGGCGAGACACTGATCGGTTTGCCCTCCTTGATCATCTCGACAATCTGGTCCGCCTCCCGGCTCAAGTAGCCATCGGGCCGGAACGGGTTGTCCATGTCTCCCTCGGCACTGTACAGACAGCAATTATGTATAAGAACCGATTACCGTTAACTATACACTCTAAAAAAAACCCTTAGACAACGTTAAGACACGTGCCCAACTAACCACATGGTAAACATACAAGGGCTGATCAAAAAGTTCCAGGACAGATTTAATTACACGACTTCAAGGAAATATAACTACTGTCAACTCAGAATTACTCAGAGATACATGGATTGGGTAATACAATCGCGTCAACTATAAGAATAACAATTTTTCTAAAGCGAAGATGTGATGGATGGGCAGAGACATTTCCATATGTTCATTCCACGAAATTTTGACAGAAAAAGTAGACATAAGTGGCATTCTCCAAAATTTGATGAATATTGAGAAAAGCTGCCGTAACATTTGAACTAGAAAGGATATCAACAAACAGTAAACGGTAGGTTACCGAAGAGATATCAAGGTTTCCAATGACCCTTTACTGATCGCATTTGCTCTACAACTCACCGTACAATTAAATCAGTCCTGAAACTTGTTGATCAGCCCTCGCATTGAAAGCAGGCATTTGCCACAAATATCTTTAAAGCAGTTTCGCCCAAATATCTTGAAACAACCTAACAGGCTGGACACAACACAGTTTTAAACCCCTAATACGAGCTTTTATCACACAATGTGCACTGTAAATATAGAATCCAATTTCCCAGACATTAATAGACAAATTGGATAAGGCTTTGCGGGATAATAATTATAACACCACAAGATCAGATCATTCCCTTTTCTATTTCAATCTGGACGAAAGTCACATTTAAGCCTTGATAACATTCGCTTGGAATAGTGTGAATTTCGGCTTTTCTTGATCCTTTAAAAGCAATTCTTGTTTGAGATGAGGCAAGCAAAGTTGTCTGCGTCTTGCAAGATATGAAGGAAACAAAATGTCTTAACAAATATGGGAATATGGATTGGGCCATTTTCCTGCGATCAATTCATGACAGTCTCTTGTCTTGTGGGTTACAAAAAAAGAGCTTGGCGCAATTGTCATAATCAAAGCGACACGTAGGAACCAATCCAAGAGCAATACAAATACCAGGTTCTTTGATTGGAAGGGTCCTCACCCATAATACAAACACATATCACTTAAAAAAATCTTGTATGCTGCACTCGCTCGAGAGCTACGCATACACACTACTCGAGTAAAGGCCAGGGATGAAACAGACAACTAAATATACACGGAAGGACCCTCATTAGTTTTCTTACCTACACCCTGGTATAGTTCTACATAGCACTTTACAATTTCAAACTTTGCATGTTGAATGCTAAATATACGCCACGAAGACCTAGTTAAGCACTGTTAAGGATCTAGCAGCAGCACTATCGACAATCTTATTCAACAAGGTCTTCAAATATCTACCTAGCATTTGCAAGGTTGCACTACACCCACATTTTGCCTCAGCACAATTGCTCTACCAGTATTTTACGTAGTGTATATGTACACGCACCAGGAACTGCATTGTGTACTGTGAATGGCAACAAAACTGACATTCTTTTGTCCTGCTGCCAACACTGCCAAAAGGTAGCCAAGATAAGGCTGCTCTTGTTTCAAATGTCACTGCTACACAGAATCATTGGAGCATTCAGTGAAGGGGGAATAGAAACGTAGTACAGATTATTACACGCGTGAACATGTTACTGCACAACGTAGAAACACGCTTAAACATGGGTTTTATTAATAGCAATTCCAGTTTTTTAATCAATTGAAAGACAACCTAACAAATATTACAGATTTCGTAATCCTAAACTCAAACTTTTGTACGTACAGTATACACTCGAACATTTGTGAACTTTATCTGTTAGTAAATTTATTTATGAACTTTATTTGTGCACTGTGGCATCATTATTACAACCTGAGTGGGTATAATCTTCACGCGTCATTTCCAAAGCCTGATAATTCTGTTATGGTTTGCCGAGCCACAGATTTCTCCCTACTTACAGATTTTTCGTAGACGTTAGCCGGATTACGGAGGTGCTATAAGTATGTTACTGGCTTGCAAATTTCGTCCGATATGCGGGTTATGGAGGGACCGGATCAGAGAGTACATCCTTCGTGTTAATCAATAGGAGAAAGTCCCGGCCAAACGAATTTGTCCGGAATACGGAGGGGATCCGGATTACAGAGGGCCCGGATTACAGAGAGAGGTTCGAGTGTCTGTCTTATTTAATGCCAACAAAGTTTTATTCAATTCTTAAAGATGATTACACATTCTGCACAAATTATGTTCGTTAAGATGTTGAATTTGTCGTTTGCACGCAAGCAGTCTCTTATTCGTTAAATTTGAGAGAAGTACACCAACATTCTTATTATAATTTCACATTTTAGAAAGTGCTATAACACCAATGTGTTTCCAATTAAACAAGCCATGTTTTCTACAATTCATTCTATTAAACGCCTAGGCGGCTACTTGAATTTACAGAACATTGCTCATGCGTTTGCTATGAGAGCAGCGTTTATTTGAGATAGGTGTTTATTAGAGAATTTACGGTAATTCATTCTAATTGATGTCCTTTGTGTAATCACCAGGGAAATAAGTTGAAATTATTGCTTTTAACTTGCCAATTTTTCCAGACTATGTCCTAAGTGACATTTTGGGACCGGAAAGTTGCATTTGCACGGTGAGTAATAAAGCAAAGATATTTTTTACTTTCCTGTGCAATGTAGGAATGTATTAGGTACACAATGACAAAACAAAATTCTGGGTCATGAAGTGCAAAACAAATAAACTCCTAAAAGGAAATACAAGACCTTCTTTTTGGGTTTCTCTATTGATCAAAATATTACGGTCAACATTAGACTTACATGCAAGAGGTCACAACATGGGCCCATATTGGGAAATCTTCCGCCCAATCAGTAAATATATAGCTGCAAAAAGTTATACTGCCATGTAACATAATTAATGGCATGCGCAACACCCACATGTTGAAAGACCTCGCTGCGAATTCACAAGTATTTATCCTGTTTACGCACTTAAGATATCCTCCCACATATTACACACTTAAGGCAAATTAAAGTTTGTAAAAAAAAATTTCCTTTCCACACCCATCTTCTTTCCTTATTATAATTATAGCCTTTGCGTATTTCTTGTATTCGAATAATAAAAGATTTTCAGAAACTTGCGGAAAATTTCCCACAAAAATAAAATAAAGTTTTTTTATAAATACAAATTAAGAACAAATTTACTTGTTTTGCAACAACACCCCTGAAAAAATATGCTGCAGATTTTCAGATGCAACTGCAGATTTTCTGCAGAAATTATATTCATAGTTTGCAGATAATTTTTGCAGAATTTTAGATTTTGTACAAATATTTGTAGATTGTCTACAGAATGTTTTCAGTCATTGCGGAAATTCTGCAGAACCACTATTTAAAATTTCAGCATAAATAATAGAAATAGAGTGAATGGAATAAATTCTATCAGCATGAATGTACAGAAATTTGTAAGATTGAAATCTTTATTTACCTCCCAACAAATTTACTAAAAATATTCCAGAAGGAAGGCCAAAACACGCCGGATTACTGGAGGCGCAGGATAATCAAAGGGCCGGATTATCTAGGGAGGACTGTATAAAATTAAGATTAAGATTTGAAAGAATCACATTTTGCCAGAATTAAACGTCTTCAATTTACTATTACACTATATGAAAAATCTGTATATGAATAAGATTTCCACATTGAACGCGCAAAGTGTCGCAAAAGATTCGATTATTTTGTAAAAGGAAAATCAAATATAAATGAAAATATATTAAAGTTGACATCAACTGATCATGTGAAACTTTTCACTCTTCTTTAAATATCTCAGTAAGTAAATACAAAAAAATTCAAACGAGTTGTAGTTTTTATTTCTTAGTGGTTATTCTTAAGTGTAACTTTGCAGGGTACCTTAGAAAACTTTGCAGTTCATTAAGACGTGAATGAATTAACATTTCTTATATGGGTTACCTTCGTCAAGAATCACATTTCACAAACAGGAAGTTACGAGGCCAAATGCAAAACTGTCACTCTTTATTTTGAGAAGCAAAGGAAAATTCGGATAAGACAAACAAAAAAAAATATCTCCAAATTCTCCAAACATGTCCTATATTTCTTTTTGCATCGCTTTGCCACGCCATGTTTTCAAAAATCTATTTTTAAACTAACTTTTTTGACTGCACTACTACAAAAAAGTATATCCAATAAACAAACTGCACTCTACATTTGCCTTTTCTAAATAAATAAATACAACTAAACTGCTTACTACACATCTACTATTTCTAGATCTACTGAGGATGAAAAATAAGAGAAATTATTCCAAAAAACAAATAAATAAATAGCATTCATTAAACTACTTTCCAAAATAAAGAGAATAAGATTAAAAATGAGTGCAATTACATACAAATAAATAGAATTGCACAAACCACTTGTAATTAAACTTTATACATTTTCCTTCAGTAATTTTAATTACATATATAAAGTAGCAACATAATAAAATTAATTACAAATATATAAAATAAGCTTACATCAATAAGTAATATAAACAAATGAATTCATATATAGTATATCAATTTAGAAATTTGGCATTTGGCCTTTCGTCTTCCAATTCTTCGTGTTCTCGCAAACAAAAACCGGAAAAATCCCACAGAAAATCCAATAATTGGGCGGGGTTTTGCTCCACAAATACATGTGCAAAATGCAAAACCTCACAATATGGGTGCCATCATGTCTAGACCACGAAAGGTGCACGCAATAAAATAGTAGTCATATGGCACACTTGGTCTTTTCGCGTACCGCTACGTTTCTCGCTAACATCAAATCCCAAAATCAATTACAGAAAATCGCCAAAATGCCCAAACCCCAGCCCCATCTGCTGCTTTCACATCATATCTGCATCCTGTGTTTAAAAAAACGGCTACAAACCCCTGTGATGGAACGTGAACTACGTAGTAGAGATGTGCGCCATGACCGACAGCCGCCATTTTGAGTGCTTCTTCATCAAGGGCCGATTTCACTCTTTGGTCAAACGTGCCGTTCCATCACAAAACAAAAATCACCACTAACAACCTGTACTATATACAAATAAACAATAAATCCTGTAGGCTTATCCAGAGGAAGCCTTCAGGCTTCACCGTAAAGCAGCAGTCTGGTGACTACGCAGTAGCCGGGATGATCACCGGTATTTTTAGCAATGGGGCCGTACCTTGCCAGAGGCGAGGCACAGCAAGGCACTGTGCCAATTTCCGACTACTGATATCGGCAGCGACCCCTTGTGGCACGCCAAACAACTACATCGGCAAAAACAGTGACAGGCCAATCTGATTGGATTTGATTTCCCGCAAACTCCGTTGTTAATTAACCCTTTCAGACAAACTACATTTCACCAACTTTTTTTGTCTTTTTATTTGCATTAACTAACACGTTTTCATACCAAAAATTTAACGCTTAAAAGGAACTACCAACCTAGCACTCACTTTTAAAACTAATTTTATCGGAGCACGTTATAACTAGAGCGCGGATTTTATGAGCAAGCACTTATTTTTTTGCTGAACGCCTTATGATTAGGAATCTTACAGAAAAGCGTTTTAATTTCATTTGGAATTATTTGGACATCATTTTTGTGTACGTTTTTGTATGTTTTTTGGGCTAATTTTGGCACGTAAAGTTACGAACAAAATGCACGTAAAATCTGCACTCCAGTTATAACGAGTTCTAACTGTAGTATTTCAAAAATTTCCCCGACTGCCTTCAAAATTCCCTGACCACTTTAAATTCCCTGTTTTCCCTGTCTGTGGCCACCCTGGATATACAGGGTGTTGCAGAATTACAGGGACAAACTGACGGGGTATATTCCCTGCATGAAAGCAAGAAAAAGTTCCTATGAACCCATGTCCCCAAACGCTTAGTTTTTTTTAAGTAGGACCTACATAAAATGTGACATCTGTAATTCATGCTCCCCACATCTTTCCATTGATCATTCATTACCCGTTACCGCGGTTAACCGTCATAGTTTTCATGCTTTTATTGGGCAGAATTTTAATTATCCGTCTTTTTGAATACCAGTGTACAGGTTACACTGTGGCGTTCGTTATGGCGTTGCTATACAAAGGTGACTATTTTCCACCTTTTTTTACTTCTATGTGGCTTTTGTGGGTTTTTATTACACCTGTCAGTTTATACCTTCATTTTTATTTTGACAAAAGTGACACCACGCAATAGAGTAATTTTCAAGTTAATCTGACTCCGTCGTCTGTAATACGTATTTTTCCGATTTCATTTCTGTTTTTACTGTTATTCTCACAAAGGACCCTCACCGCACACTTTTCCAATTGCATCTGCCAACTTATCTTTAAAGTTAAAGAAATTGAAACTTCAACAGAAAAAAGACAACTTTATAGACAGAATGGAAAGCCAAATCTATCAATTTATCATCAATAAGGATGGTCACACCACATTATTTTAGTTGTATTTTGAACACGTGTCGTTTTACGAATGTCCACCATGTTTGCTCCTGCGCTCTCAATTTTCTTCAAATTTCAACTATTTTTTGCCAATTTTACTCAATGTCGACAATTCTATTGCAATTAATTGACATAGCTAATGAAAATAATTATGAATACATAAGGAGAATTTCTGAGAAGGATTTCTTTCATATCGTATTTTAGCAATATTCAATGCCGATTTGTTTTCGAATAGTATTTCAGAAATGAACGCGGATGTAAACGCAAAAAATTCACAGGATTTTCTCATTTATATTTTAGCTTCAGATCACTTCCCCGCACCGCTCACTACAATGGGATGCAACGACTCGCAATTGTGAGAGGGATATCCGCAAGAAAATTGCCCAATAACATTTCATTAATATATTCAAAATCTTCCAATGAAATTCAAATTAAAGTTTAGTGAATATTCTGAATATCATGAAAACCTCAACAATATTATTCAGAGTATTATGAAGACGATAAAATCCTTGACTCGTAAATATTTAGACACAACCCGTTTCTGTATTCGTTCCCAACCCGTTTCGGCTCCGACATGGAGCCTCCTTCAGGGCAAAATAACAACCCAGCAGTTATTTAGCACATCCCAGATCTTCTTCGTTCAGCATAATTAAAATCTATAACTGATAAAAATAAAAAAAAGGTCCCAGTTGCAAAATGTAATTAAACTAGCGAACTAAATTTTAATATTCAGCCATTATTCCTCTGGAAGCTTCAAGTTGGAGCATCAAAATGCACGCAATTTGTGGACAACCCACACAGATAACTGAGTGAAATGAATACCTATGGGGGATCCGTGATGTGATCCATACTGGGATTTGCCCTCATCGATTTTACACCCACCCCAATAACAGCAATCGTAAAAAAAAATTGAGCACGTGTGAAAGTGGGGCATGGACAGACTAGACATTCCATTGCCCCACTTTGGGAAAAAGTCCTGGCTAGATCAGTCGATAGAGCACCACCAAAACATGGCGTCACAGCAAAGGGCTGCTCTTATTTGAGCAACCGCCGCAATATAACCTCACCTTTCTTGGCGTAGAAAGGACGACTTCTCGTGGCTGGGTGAAGGTGTACTCATGGTGACAGCTATGTCAAAATCAATCGGAGCGTCGCCAGACTCGGGCGAATTCACCACAAAGTGAGGCTTCTCCGACTCGAAGAACGTAACTCGAACCCGGGATGGTGGCTTAATGGACGAATCAAGCCTATAATTTATAAGCACAAAACAATAAAACCAATCATTAGATATGAAAACTAGAATTGCTTCCGTAAACTAATTGTGAACGACAAGTAGTCGGACTGAACGCCAAGCCAATTTCAGAAAATAATAAGGAACATCAGCGACGTGAAGGTGTTTGATCCAAACACACCCGTGTTTTAATGCACCGGCTAGTTTTGACCCAACAATCCAGTCATTATCAGGGCAAGAAGTTCACAAGCTCAACAGAGTGGACACGCAGTACAATCAAGGCCCAAACCGTGGCACTTTAAAACACGCGTGTTTTGTCATTTTCTTATCGAAAAACTATTAACGTAAAAAGTTATAGTCAGGTCCTAGAAACTTGACACAAAACAAGAGATTTCAAATTGTGTAGCACATTTGACGCGACAATTTCCGATTGTAAATTCAGTGCCTTTCCACCTGCGCTTACAGGAACGCAGGAAACCACGTCAGCATTACAACATGTAGTAACCAGGAGATTAGTACCATTAACATTTCGAATAATACAATCATTAATACATAAACTACATCCTTCATGTACATGACTTCTATGTGCGCAAGCTATAACTTTCACGAATTGAGCCCATCAATCCGCACAGCGCAGTTTCTAAATTTCAGCACTTAATAACCGAGGTTGCTTTCAATTCAGAAAGTGTCCAACAGGGATCGGATTCGAAGTAAGAAGGGTTGATAATCATTGTCTCATAAAAAGAGTTAAAGGTACAACCTTTAATTTGCCAACATGTTTCAACTCCAACGTGGAGCCATCATCAGGGCATACATTCAACTAAGTGAATAATGAAACGTAATTAAGCACAGCTTAAAGACATCGTTACACTGGTAAATAATTTACCTCAAAATCGGAACAAGTGAACCAAATTAAGATGAGGAAACCACCACAAACACTCCGACAAGAACACCATTTAAACTGAAAACTAGAAGTAAAATTTTTTATACAAAATATTACAAAAGAAAAGAAACTTATTATCGGTGATAAACTTTGTACGATCAGTGACAAACTTTCTACGATC
>WWPM01023518.1:0-20987 GCA_023279145.1 Glomeris maerens
CAAAATAAATTAATGTTTACAGCTTTTAGATTGCAGCTCAATATTAAATTATTCTGTATTTACTTTGCAAGGTCTAACGAATCCAGTTGCCGTTGGAAAGTTTTAGAGGTTGTTGCAAAATTCTCTATAGCAGCTGCAAAATAATCTATAGGTGCATGTAGGAATTTATGGGAATTATGTAAATGAAAATGAGTGTAATGGAATTTATCCATTTTAAATTGCACATTACTTAAAGAAATATTCTGAGCATTTAGGGTCTGTCCATAAGTCGATTCAATGTTTCGATAAGCGTTCTGTAGAAAATGACCATAGTCTTCAACATTCAAAGGCAGTAATACAACATCCGATAAGGACCTTGTCAATTCAGCCCAGAGTTGGGTCATTGCTGCATTAACCTTGAAAATACAAGTCTGTATTTTACACCAAAGGACCGACTTTGGATTAATCGAGATTTTTAAGAACTTTACTTTAAATCCAGGATCATTGAAAGTGTCCACCTCATAAAATGTTTCATACAATGTGTGGTACAGTGGTGTTCCCTATACGTATATACAAAATATTTTCAAGATTCTTTAAGCATAAAAATTAATATTTTCCTTACAACAAACATTTACCGTGTCACTTCTATAAAATAAATCCAAAATGGGAATTCCTGCAATGAGCAGGAATGATGCATAGTCACTTCCAGCACCAGGAACACCAATACTGTAAACCAATGAATGATCATTGAAAACAACATGCAGTGCAGATATTCATATTACACAAACTAGCTAAGCTAATCGAAGTAATACATATTTAGTTACTATATATCATTTGATTAGGTAAACAAAGTAAGCTGCATAAAAACTATGACAGGGATGATTTAAGTTTTTTTCAAAATTTATTTAAAAGACAAAAGAGAACCAGAAAAGCTATTCTTGCATTCTGAGGAAGTCATTATTGTATTACAATGAGAAGCTTTTATTTACATACCCTGGAACTGTTTCATTAAAAATTGGAGAATCTGTTTCTGGTGATCGGTAGATCCAAGTGTCGTAAACAGTAGTTCTGCCTTCTGCAACTTCTTCTGGATCAGGATTAGGAATCTTTAAATTACAATTTATTCCATTGTCATTTCATACAATTATGTATATACGTATAAACACAACTTAAGACGTTTTATTGGAAAAAATAAAAAATATCATGAAGCGAAATTTTCGAAACAATAATAATCTGTGAAAGAGTATACCTTCTTAGATGCATCGTAAAGGACTCTATGCAATGTTGGTGACCCATCAGCTGCCAATGAGAACTTTCCTGTTACGGAAATGAAGTGCAACAAATGCATAAAATTATGTTACAGTATAAATCTCTTTTTCACACTTCCAGAACAATAATCAATATTATAATTACAATAGTATTGCTCACCTTCTACAGCAATGTCCACGTTTAAGTAAGCTACTGTTCTATCTTTTATCACTTTCAGGTTTTCCTTGCAAACAGAATAATGCCGGAATTTATGCGTAATTATAGTCAGTGTAAAAGTAGCATATTCATTGCAATTAACTACACAACAAATGTCATAAAATTCTTTACCCAAATATTATAAATAAGAAGAAAATTGAATTGTGCATCAATAAACAGTTTACCAATTAAAACTGCTTCATTCACTTATCACAATTACGAATGTTAACTGCCTTTACCTCAACCCATTCATGGGAACCGATTAGACCAAACTCTTCAGAATCAAAACTACAGAAAAGTATAGTTCTTCTAGGCCTCCAACCTGGCACGAACAAATTACGCATTTCAGAAACGTGTAAGCTCGGCCAGCAGACCTCAATTGAGACACAGGCATAGTAGTGCATGATTGTTTCTTTACCTTCTTTAACAATTTGTGAAAGGACACGTGTGACTTCCAAAAGGCTTGCAGTTCCACTGTTAGGGTCCATTGCTCCAAAATACCAAGCATCTCTGTGATTTCCAAGTACTACATATCTATCTAAAGAAAATATTTCCACTATAATTTTAAAAGATAATCGCGTTTGTAACAAAGTACTAAGCAAGTATCTACCAGGTTCAACACTTCCGCGTATTACACCAACAACATTGGTTACTTTTCGTATTTGGTCATTTGTTCTAATATCCAATTCGATTTTCCTATATATTGCAATTAAAACATGATGTAAGCACATTTAACCGTACCCAAATAATGATAAACTACAAACAAAACTTAACAATGCACTGTCAATGAAGCCAGGGCCTACATTGTAGACAACATTCAAGGTGCCTACCCAATCAGGTGGAGACCTTATTCCTCCAATGTGCCTATTTTGTTATAAGAATAGTGCATTACAATATGTTTGAATGAAAAGATCAGCACGGAAATTAGCATTACAGCAACAATTCGCATGAAACAAATGAATAAGTGCAACTAATAAGAATAGATGGTACAACTAACTATTGCACCCTTCCAGATATTTAGTACACTGTATTTACAATTTCCTGTGCCCAGTTCTACTTTGCTTACATCTTACTTCAAAATTTCCTCCGCATCATCATAGCCAATGGGCTGTACTGGGATACGAGGAAGATAAGCGTCTTCTATCGATAATCTGTAAGCTCCATCTGCCATTTGTTTTTTTAATAGGGAATCAGTTAATTTGGATAATTATTAAATGACCAATCTGTGCAGCCAATTAAGAAACCAATTCACGCAAATTAGGAGCAAATAGTTCATCTTACCAACAGCAGGGTAATCCGGGGTCAATGGATCACCATGACTATTCAAAACAGACCCAACCTGTGGTCCAGTTCCTGGTAGATATTTGGAGTTGGGATAAACGTCATTTCGTCCATTTGGCGCAAAATCCTGAGGATCTGAATATAATATTACACCAACTGCACCATGTTCTTCTGCTAGCATCACCTGCAATCATATTTCATTTTAATGTGTATGACAAGAATTTATTTATCTTATTAAAATCTAAAGCATAAGAAACCACAGCCATAAACAGGCCATAGCAACAAGAATAGCATATGATAACGTAACTACAGCTAAGCAATCTTAGTTCAGTAATAAGGTCACCATTAGTATATGTATAGTAACGACTTAGCATGAAAGATCACAATTAGCACTTACAATATCTCCACGAAAACCAGCTCCATAGCGGGCCAGAATAATTTTGCCATTCAAATCAATTCCTTGCTGAAGAAGCCAATCAAAATCGGTCTGCTGACCATAGTGCGCGTAAACCAAATCACCCTACAAGTACTAGTATATTTGTATTTGCACAAGATCATCTTATCTGTAGTATAAATTACAAATATACATCTTAGAGTATGGGAACCTTTATTTTCCCAGGTCTTGAATAAGCATTATAGTTTGGTACAGCAGTTGGATCAAATTCTTCAGAAGAATAGAGAGGTTTAGATCTCCCAGAAGCAGCAAAAATTACTTCATCAGTGTTATCATTGACTATGTTCACCTATATGTATTTCCAAAAAAATATAGCTGTTTCTGTAGGATATAACTTGTGCATAAATAGCATTAATTTCTTTTACTTGGTTTGGATTTTCCCAATCAGGATAAGAAAGCAGGACATTATAAGAATAATTCTTGACCACATCCAGTCCTTGTTCTAACCAAGTATTGCTTACATAATATACTAATTCGTCATCTTGTGGTGTCCCTGCAAGATGTGGCTTGGAGGTAAGATCTCTTAAATATAAAAGCAAAAAAGATATGCTCCAAAACAAATCATTATACTAGCTACATGAGGCGTCTTCGCACGTACTTACAATAGAAACTGTCTCAATTCATTTGGGTCCACATAATTAATAATATCCTCTATAATATCTTTGGCATCACTTATGCCCTGTGACACTTTGGAAATGCAAATTACATTAACTGCTGCCAGCACTGTAAGCCAAAATTTCACACCGCACTTCATAATGCTAACTATATAAGTGTAGCTTTAGTGTTGTAAACACAAAAATAGATACGAAATTGTCAGAAAAAGCAAATATATTATCTAGTTCAGTTTCGAAAGCTCATATCCCAAACATCCGATTTGATAAAAATACAAGAATTGATGCCACAGTATCTCAAAGGGAGATCACATGTTCAGAACATGTTTGTGGCAGAGAATGTGTCCTAATTGTTTATATCACAACGATGGGAAAGTTAACGGTGCTTCAAACAGATAAACAATTAAGACTTAAAGCAAGAATATTACAAAGACAAGTCACAAATTTTAAACAACTTCCAACCGGATTACGAAACTACGAATTCATAGCTATGTACTACATAAATAATATGACAGTTTTTATTAAATACATGGAATTTATTCCCTGAAGAATTATAATTGCCTTAGAAATTCAGTAAAACCGATGTTGCAGATTGAATGAAATATACAACAGCTGATAGTTCCTTTTCTACCAACTGCCAATCTTCAGTTGATGTTGCTGTAAATATGAGATCAGTGAAACTTGCAAACACAGTTCCTCCATATTGGTTTGAAGAACTTGGGGCAAATACAACATGTCTATTATATAATAAATAGCAAAAATCCATATATAAATTGCAAACTACAAGAAAATATGACGGACTAAATTGTTATAGCAATATACTTCAAGTATTTTCTGTGCTCGCCTGGTAAACCTTCAGATTGCAGGAAAGCCCGCTCAAATTGCATCAGTTGATCATTAACAGCACGAACTGCAATCGAGCTGATAGTTGAAACTTAATTAAATGTACATACTTGAAAAGCATTTCCACAATACATTAATTATCATTTACTTTTCAATATCTATTGATCCTAGTTGGTGCTGGAAAGTTTTAGCAGTCTCAGCAAAATGTTCTATTGCAGCTTCAAAATAACCTACGCATAAAACGAAACAATACCATTAATTACGAAATATTCATAACATATAGAATATTACGTAAACGGTGCATTACTTAAAGATATATTTTGAGCACGTAAAGTCTGCCCAAATATTGATTCAATTTCTTCATAAGCATTTAGGAGAAATGAACCATAATCTTCTACATTCAAAGGAAGCAATTCAGCATCAACTACTGATCTTGCAAATTCAGCCCACAGTTGTGTCATTGCTACATGAATCTCGAAGACAAAAATCATATTTAATGCATGAAACTATATATTTACTACTAATAACTTCATTCTTTACTTTAAATCCAGGATCAACCAAGGTCTCCACTTCGTAAAATGTTTCGTAAAGTGTGTGGTAAAGAGGACCAAACTGAAAATATTGTTTGTCTTCATTAAGTTATTAACTTAACATACAGCTATTTCTGAAATATTATGATTTACTGGTTCACTAGTATAGTACATATCCAAAACAGGAATGCCTCCAGTCATTATGAATGCCCCATGGTCACTGCCAGACCCGGGCACATTAATACTAGCAAATAGATCATGAAAGGCATATTGATAAATTTGCAAATAAAAGACAGCTAAGATAAATTTTGGCTTCAGAATACATAAGTTCATGAGATGGACATTATGTATTGAAAACACACAGATTTTTAACATTATGTGTGTGTACATACACTGGGACAGTTTCATTGAAGATTGGAGAATCAGTTTCTGGATATTGGTAGATCCAAGTATCATAGATTGTGGTTCGACCATGTGCCACTTCTTCTGGATCAGGATTTGGAATCTAATACATTTACCCACACATGACTTCATTGTGAAATCTTGATTATTCAATAACTACTGTATAACCTAAATTCATTGCTAAACCATGACAACTATCCGATTGCGTTTGATGTTGAATGTACCTTTTTGGCTGCCTCATAAAAGGTTCGATGTAAGGTTGGCAAACCTTCAACGACCAAGGATAACTTGCCTGTTTAATACAGAACAACAATTTACTTTTTTCCATACACAATACTATAACTGCATTAATTCTATTGCAATCAGGTACATATTATTCACCTACTACAGGCATGTCCACATTTATGTAAGCCACAGCTCTATCTCTAATCACTTTCAAGTTTTCCTTAAATTATAACAACAAATTAATATCCGTTTCTATATAGTAAGTCTATGTAACTGCATTTTCAAAATTCGTTTACTGAGAAACAAAACCCATAATGAATAGGCAATAACATTACCTCAACCCATTCTTGAGAGCCTATTAAACCATATTCTTCTGCATCCCAGCTGCAAAATACTAAAGTTCTTCTGGGTTGCCATCCTATAACATTCCATATGCAAAATTTTTATTTATTTGTAGAAATTAAAATTTCCCCAGATATATTTGCTTAATTCTGAAAAATTAACCTTCTTTAACTAATTGTGATAGGACACGAGTGACTTCTAAAAGGGCTGCTGTTCCACCAGAAGGATCCATTGCGCCAAAATACCATGCATCTCTGTGGTTTCCAAGCACTACATATCGATCTGAGAACAAAATATTGTCTCAAAAATCAACTAAAATTAAATGTGCCTTCCGGTTCCAAATTGTAAGGAAGAACATGTTTACCAGGTTCAACACTTCCTCGTATTACACCAATTACATTGGTCACAGTTTTCATTTGATCAGTTGTTCTAATATCCATTTCCACCTTCCTTTTTTCAAAAGAAATTACACAACTGATGAATTGCAAATATTTCACACAAAAACAAAAACAAAACCAAACTCAACAAGTTACTGTCAATGAAACCAGGGCCAATATCATAGACGGAATTCAAGGTTCCTACCCAATCAGTAGGTGATCTTAATCCTCCAAGGTGCCTATATTTTGTTATCAGAATCAGAATAGTTATTTCAAAACATTAAATCGAGTAGCTGAAAGTTATTGTTGCCAATCTCCTTTGCTTATTTTATGAATTTACTGTAAAAATTCCTCAGCATCATCATAACTAATGGGTTGTACAGGAATAAGTGGAAGATATGCCTCATCCACCGGCATGCGATAAGCTCCATCTGTAATTGCACAGATGTGACATTACATATTAATGAATGTTCGCTACTGTAATGTAAGTTCCATTTTTCCGTAATTAGCATGAAACATCTCACCAACAGCAGGATAATCTGGGGTCAAGGGATCACCATTTGGTATAACTAATGTCCCGATCTGCGGTGCAGATCCTGGCAAGAATGTTGAGTTAGGATAAACGTCATATCGACCATTGGGTGCGAAATCTTGAGGATCCGAATATAGTATCACAGCAGCAGCACCATACTTTTGTGCAGACAACACCTAAGTGTGTTCGCAAAAACAAATCTTCAAACCAACCCAGTAATTTAGATACAAACGATATCAGTGCATGGAATGTTGATCCTAACGTGTGCAATTTGCTTCCAATAAACCATACCAACAACAGTATTGAATTTAGAATTACCAAAATAAACAGAATAAATAGTTTTTCGACTGGAATTCAATATTGCATAACTATACGTTTCCAATACATTTTAAGGTGCATGTCACTTACAATATCTCCACGATAACCAAATCCATACCGAGCAAGGACAATTTTGCCATTCAGATCAATTCCCTGCTGAACAAGCCAATCAAAATCATCCTGGTGACCATAATGTACATAAACTAAATCCCCTGCAAATAATATATTTGTATATATCCAATTAATTACGCTTTCGTTCATCGGGAAAAGACCAACCTTGAATTTAATACTAACCCTAATTTTTCCAGGTCTTGAATAAGCATTAAAGTTTGGAACAGAGGTTGGGTCATATTCTTCTGGAGAGTAAAGTGGTTTTGCTCTCCCAGATGCAGCAAAGACCACCTCATTTGTGATATCATTGATAATGTTCACCTATTTATTCATATGTAAATCCTATACATGAACATTATCTTCAGTAGAATGATGCTATATTAACAAGTGAATTATTTATAGTACTTGGTTGGGGTTATCCCAATCAGGATAAGAGAGAAGAACGTTGTAGGAGTAATTCTTCACTACATCTAATCCTTGTTGTACCCAAGTGTTATGAATATAATCTGCCAAATTGTTATTTTCTTTTATCCCTGCCAGATGCGATTTGGAGGAAAGATCCCTTAGATGAGAAGACACAACTATTACTTATAAATATACAGAACAAAAGATTCAAGATTGTTCATATGTCAGCATATCTTTCATTTTCTAAATTTGAGATAAAAAAACTGCCAAGGTTATTATTTTTCTTATAAGATATTATAACATAACTAAATTGCAAAGTGCTAATTCATTTAATTGCAAGAGAATTACAATTGAAATTAGCATATATTACATGCTTTACTTGGTACGTTGTATTTGATGATTTTTTGCCAAATGTATACTTACAATAGAAATTGTCTCAATTCAGCAGCATTAACGTAATCCAGAATATTCTGCGTCAAATCTTTTGCATCTCTTTCGTCAAGAGCTATTTTGACATTGCACACTACATTATGAACTACAGCAAATGTGATTGCAATTGTCACAATCCAGCATTTTGAATAGCACTTCATTATGCTGGCTAACACGAAGGCTTTAGTATTTTTACTGAAACACGTGAAACTGTATTATCTTGTACCGTTCTAAAGCTCGAATTACAATCTTCAGTCGATAGTAACACGATGTATACTGTTATCACATTTCTAAAATTATATCTGCACTGATATGGGATAAGTAAGAAATCAGGACATTTTTTCTCATACACATCAATTTGCAAAGTCTTCCCTCAATTTCAAATATTGTTCCAGAGGCCCAATGAACAGGTTTGATCTGCATGGTTAAATAGTGCAATTATGTAAAGCAAACTAAATAATTTTATGGACAATAACTTGAAATTAATCACGAACAATCTAAAAACTGTGTACCTACCACATAGGATGACATCGATTCAAAACTTCAGGGAACTTAAATCATCTTACATACAGTATACAGGGTGTTGCCGAATTCGTTGGACAAACTTACAGGGTATATTCCCTGCACAAAAAGAATACTTAAAGTTCCTATGAACCCTGGTCCGGAAATGCTTAGGTTTTTAAGTAGCACCTACATAAAATGTGACATCCATAATTCACGCTCCCCACATCTTTCCATTGATCATTCATCATGCGTTCCTAATAAAGATGTGGGGGACATGAATTATGGATGTCACACTTTATGCAGGTCCTACTTAAAAACCTAAGCATTTCCGGATCAGGGTTCATAGGAACTTTAAGTCGATCTTCTTTTTGTGCAGGGAATATACCCTGTCAGTTTGTCCAACGAATTCGGCAACACCCTGTATGCATTTATCAAGAATTTGTAATAACAGCCTTAACCTAGCACATAAAATAAATTGGAATAATGTTCATTTGTTCAGAATGAAACTTGGATAAATTTAAAAGTAATTATAAATTAGTATATTACATATGTTTTGTAGGTTTGCACACAAATTGCTTCAAGTTGCTTAAGCTTTCCTCTCAATCTCAGATCTCGTAAGTATAAAATCACAGACTGGTATGTAAATAGTAACAGAGTTTATTATAATACGCCAATCACACATATCTGCTGCGTATATTCATTACTGAAATGCAATAGTTTCTCGATATTAATTATTTCAACATGTCTAAATTCGATTGAGAAACATAAACGTTGCTAAAAGTCCCACAATTCCCCAAGATTGTTGGATAGAACTGGCAGTGGATTTCGTTACACATGTTGGGGTATAAGAAGTGTCTAAAACCAATGCTGCAGATCGAATGAAATATACAACTGCTGAAAGTTCCTTCTCAACAACCACCCAATCTTCAGGTTGCTTTGCTTCTACAATGAGGTCAGTGAAACTGGCGAACACACTTCCCCCGTATTGGTCGAATTTACTTGGGGAATAAACCACATGTCTATGAACAAAAATAATAAGTCATAAAGTGTATACGAAAACACAGATTGAGTATATTTGATATAATCGTACTTCAAGTAATTTCTGTTCTTGGCAGGTAAACCTTCAGGCTGTATAAAAGCTCTCTCGAATTGCATCAATTGGTCATTGGCAGTCCGAATCGAATTATAGCTTCAGGAAATTTGCTCAATATATTAATATACATATAGGTATATCTTAAGTCTATAATGTCTTTTACATTTACCAAGAAATGTCAAATGAACCAAGTTGCTGTTGAAAATCCTTAGCTGTTGCAGCAAAATATTCTATAGCTTCTGCAAAATATTCTATGCACAAGTGGTTTTAAATAAAGAAAGAAATGGTTATTAGATATGCAAGCATTATTAAATATATTTACAATAATTTGTGTATGGCATTACTTAAGTCAATATTGTTATCACTTAAGTCTTTTCCAAACGTGTCTGCAATGGTTTGGTATTGTGCTTGAAGAAAGGAACCGTAATGTTCAACATTAAATGGCAGCAAATCAGGATCAGCTAATGATCTTGCCAATTCAGCCCATAATTGTGACATTGCTGCATGGTACTTAAATAAAATTACCAAATCAAAAAGGAAAGGGTTAAATTGGTCAATCAAAATTATCGAATCGATTTACTAGAAATCCAGGATCGACTAAAGCTTCTACATCGTAGAATGTCTCATAGACTGTGTGATACAATGGTGAGCCCTTCGAAATAATTAATAAATTTATTAAAATGTTCACTTGAAATAAGATCTCTATTCCTAGTGTTGTGATATTTACTGTTGCACTAGTGTAGTACAAGTTCAAAATAGGGATGCCTGCAGATAAAAGGAATGGTGCATGATCACTTCCTGAGCCAGGAACTGAAATACTGAAAATGGTTTGTTTTGATAAAACAAATCAATCAATATTGTAGGTGACCATTTCTTTTAAAATCGTTCAGTGAACAAGTGAACATATTTATATAACACATACTATGGAACTGTCCCTTCAAAAATTGGTGAATCCGCCACTGGATCCCGGAATAGCCACGTGTCATAAATTGTTTTTCTGCCTTTTGCCACCTCACCCTGATCAGGATTAGGAATCTAATAATATCACAAATTATCAGATTTTTATATTTCATATTTAGTGTACATATTAAATTCTAATTTAACATTTCAGTTATAAAAGAAATTAACAAATTATAACTAAGCTTCACCTTTTTAGCTGCATCATAAAGAAATGTATGCAATGTAGATAAACCTGATGCCCCCAGTTTTTCTCTTCCTACAAAATTCAATGTTATGCATTGTACCTCGAATTACATTTAAGTGAAAATGCCAACACAGAAGATTATCAACACGAAACAGGTATGGTAAATAAATCACCATCAACAGCAGCATCCACATTTATGTAAGCCACAGTTCTATCCTTTAAGATTTTCAGATTTTCCTTGAACGAGATAAATAATTAATTATCCCTGCTCTATTCATTACTAAATACACAAAATAATCTACACATATTGAAGTGTATACCTCTACCCATTCTTGGGAACCAAGTAAACCATATTCTTCTGCATCCCAGCTGCAGAATATTATAGTTCTTCTTGGTCTCCATCCTATTCAATAAACACGTTTTTAGTTTTTTCCCCAAATTAAGCTTCATGTATGAAATTAACTTTTCAAGATATGGGTATAGAATTGTGTACCTTCTTTCACTAATTTAGATAGGACTCGTGTGACTTCCAAAAGAGCAGCTGTTCCACTTGAAGGATCTATTCCACCTAAGTGCCATGCATCTCTATGGTTTCCAAGTACTACATATCTGTCTGTTGAAAATAAATGCCAGTTTCATGTATATTTTTACAAATCAGCTCTTCAGAATGTCATTATGCACACATAGGCACTTGAATATTGTATACCAGGTTCAACGCTCCCATGAATGACACCGATTACATTGGTTATAATTTGCATTTGATCATCTGTTCTGACATCAAGCTCAACTTTTCTATGGAAAAGCATATTTTTGGACTAGGTCTATACTTTAAACACATTGTCACAGAAACTGTTAACAATACTTAACAAGTTGCTGTCAGTGAAACCAGGGCCAATATTGTAGGGCGCATTTAATGTACCTGCCCAATTAGGTGGAGCACTTATGCCGCCAAGGCGCCTATTTGAAATCAAAATAATGCATTTGAATATCTCCTGTTTCTGTTTTTTTCTATAATTTACCCTAAGAACTGTTCTGCGTCATCATATCCAATAGGTTGCACAGGAATTTTGGGAAGGTAAGCATCTTCAATCGGTATGCGATAAGCTCCATCTGCAATTCGAAGTATTAAGTATCAATATATATTGGACTGCAAATATTTGTCACAGGAAAATTTAGTTCAATAATCGTGTGTATTTGTAATGCAGGCTGCAGAATAAACATACTAATTCACTATACAAATCACGTTAGAAACAGTATATAGTTGAGTATACAGTAGCAATTATAATTTGACAATTTAGTAAAATGGTATGAGATCATACACATGTGAAATAAATAGAATAATCTTTAACCCAATTTTCGATCGCATTTAATATTTGTTGCATCACGGAAACCATGTCTATATCTTACCAATGGAAGGGTAATCTGGGGTCAAAGGATCACCATTTGGCACAAGCAATGTGCCCACTTGCGCACCAGTTCCTGGCAGATATAGTGAATTGGGATAAACATCATCTCGACCATTTGGCGCATAATCTTCGGGATCCGAATATAAAATCACACCAGCAGCACCATGATCTTGTGCAAGGGCCACCTTCATTCAATTTGAAACCCATGTCAAACTGTCATCAAAGTATGACTTATTAGGCCAAACACAGCATGATATGAGGATGCAGATAAAGTAGTACAACAAAGATTAAATAAAAGTGGTAGTTGCTAAGGATAACAGTTGCTACACACTATGTTCCCACGAAATGAAGCTCCATAGCGAGCAAGAACAATTTTGCCTGTCAGGTCAATTCCTTGTTCAACGAGCCAATCAAAATCAGTCTGCTGGCCGTAATGTGCATAAACCAAATCACCCTGTTGAAA
Organism: Glomeris maerens; assembly: GCA_023279145.1. Taxonomy (NCBI): domain Eukaryota; kingdom Metazoa; phylum Arthropoda; class Diplopoda; order Glomerida; family Glomeridae; genus Glomeris; species Glomeris maerens. The sequence continues at coordinate 12,914 of WWPM01023518.1, forward strand.
ATGACAAGATACTGCTATCACATTTGTTGTCCTTGAGAATATATAGGGAATCTAACAACTATACGACATATAAGAACCTTGAATTGCCCAGGTCTGGAATAAGCATTGAAGTTTGAAACAATGGTTGGGTCACTTTCTTCAGGAGAGTGTAGCTGAGCCTGCATCGCAGCTGCACTATAAATGACTTCACCTGTGCCATCAACTATATTCACCTATATAAATTTAAGGATATAGTGATATCCACTTGATTAACACTGTTCAAATGAATTATATTTCACCTGGTTTAAGTTATCCTTGTCAGGATAAGATAGGAGAACATTATAACTGTAGTCTTTCACTTCATCTAGACCTTGTTGTACCCAAGTGTTATGTACATATTCAACTAAGTTGTGTTCTGTTCCAGCAAGGTGTGGCTTGGCAGTTAGATCGCTTGAATATTAAAACTGGATATGTAGTAGATCGCGTTGCACACAATTATCAAATCTAAAGCACTTTCGACTCATTGTACCTAAAGGCACAACACAAATGTTGACATATTATCCAAACGGCCAAATCAATTCTCACATAAGGTCCTTAATTAATGATGTAATAATGTTAGCCAAACAGACCATTAAAAGCTCCTTCGTGTTTGCTGAATAGTTATGTCTCAATTTTACGCATATTGTACCACATTAATATTAGTATTAAAATGGTTTTTAAAAAGGAGCCAATAACATTATTTAAAAACTAAGCAAGTGCTGAGAATATCAATAAATTATTAATAAACAAATGAGATGTGATAAGTAGATGAAACATTGGTACACTTACAGTAAAAACTGTCTCACGCTATCCGCTTCCACATAATTGATAATATTCTGTGTCAATGTATTTGCATCTTTGTTTGAACCAAACATGGAATTGCAAACTGCATAATTAACTGCAGCAACTGAGATTACAAACAGTGCAAACCAATACTTCATAGCGTTCATTGCAGCGAATGTTGAATGATTTCTGACAGTAACTTTTATCGAAATTCAGAGTAAAATTAATTCTTGTTATCATGGCCGGATCTGAAGCTCAACATCTGACATTCCACGTGATAATTCGGATAAGAATTGTTTATATAACAAATTCCCCAAATCCACTTAAATTGACTGCATTTTATGAAGAGATCACGTTTACACATTTCTAAGTTTTCTTGAAATTCTGTAGCTCACCGAATTTATTTGCCATTATTGTTGTAATTTCCCATTCGCATAAAAACGCAAAGAGGCAACATGACATTAAATGGTTATGAAAATAATTTATTTCATATCCACATGCGTGTGGTAGATATCACAAGTCAATACTTCTACGATCCACAATGGCACTCATCTGTAGAAATGACAATTATGTGTTTCTACGTGTCTCCTTTCACAATGTGATGACAGGCACAAATGCCCTCTTTATCATACAATTACAAATTCAGAATTCTCTTATATGATTATATACAAGAGACTCACTAAAATTGTTTACAAATCACAAATATATTTGGTCTTTAAATGACAACTTCGAGCAACTTTTGTACAAATTGCATCATTAGTGATAAAGCAAACATGCACTGCTTCAAATCTAAAGAGATTCTGGAGTAGGTACTATAGGTATGTTATCAAAGATATCAGTCAAGGCCATATACACCGCACACGTGTTTCATCCACAAATAAAAATATTTTACATCATGTGCTAGCTGTGTTTATAATTACTGTGTAACAGTTGCATTGCACAAGTTGCCAATTGCGAAAGGAACGTTTGGTATAAAATTAATGCACAGGTAAAGCTAAATTACAATCGAAGCATAAAAGTTAGCAATTTTTAAAATTCATTTCAGTTTTCGCATTTCAATAAGAAACTAATCCAAAAAACATGAACAACAATGCGAAGTGATTATGCTGGCCTATCCAAAGCTACAATAAATATAGTTATAATCAGTTTATTTGCATGTGCACCAAGCGTGATCTGTCTTATAGATCTCAATTATCATATTGGAAATCTTTGTAAGTGTCTGACAACTAATACGACTGGAGTGAGTCGGCATTTCTCAGTAGCAACTTTTACCGTTATGTAAGCATTTATTTTAGCTGTCCTTTCATTTCAAGGTGAACAGAGATCTTTAAAAGTGATGAATATTGAAGCTGCTCTGCATGCTGGCAATTTGGATTTTGCTGTAGAGCGAGCTCTACAATCATTGCCAGCAACATGTCCACATTTGCAACTGGAAGAATTTTACTCTTAATTGCGACAGTACTAAATCACATGACGGAAAATTATATAGTTAATTGCAATAAAAATTATAACAACCAAATCACGCAAAGTATCATGGACAGTGTTAACGCAACAAGAATACGACAGTATCTTATGTAAGTATAAGATTCACACGCAAGCTAAGATGATAAAACTAATAGAAATAGTGTTATTTTTGACTAAACAATAGGGATTTATCTGCAAAACCACATTTGGCTGGAATAAATGATGACTCGGCTAAATATATCCACGACATCTGGGTCCAGCAACAACTGAACACTGTTAAATATTACTATTACAATGTACTTCTCTCATATCCTGATTGGAACAACCCAAACCAAGTAAATTAAGCAAATATTTAGCGACAAAATTAAAATTTCAACTCTATATTCGTATTATTTTCATATTTGTTTTAATTCAAGGTGAACATATTCAACCAGACCAATGATGAGGTAATTTACTCGGCAGCTGGAAGGCAAAACCCTCTGAATTCTCCTGAAGAATCAGATCCAAATATAGTTCCAAATTTTCAAGCATATTCAAGGTCCGGAAAAGTCAATGTAAACAATATGGATAGTACTTGTGAATTGAAAACTCAGACTTAATTAATGATGAACACTGTTTTTAGGGAGACTTAGTATATGCTCATTATGGCAGGGAATCTGATTTTCAATGGCTTCGAGATCAAGGAATCAGCTTAAAAGATAAAATTGTTATTGCACGCAATGGAGCCATCTTTCGAGGAGACATTGTAAGTTGCAAACATCTACAGTCACTATAGTATAAGATGCATTTGTATTAACAGAAATAAACAATATATTCCTTATTTTCATTCTAAAAGGCTTTGTTTGCTGAAAGGTATGGTGCATCAGGGCTTATATTGTATTGTGACCCTAAAGAGTATGCTCCACATGGTACATCTAATGTTTACCCAAATTCAATATGGCTGCCAGGATCTGGAATACAATATGGAACACTTTCTGTTCCATTTGGCGATCCGTTGACACCGAACTACCCATCAGTAGGTAAGTAACTGGACATAGCTAGCAAGTGTTGATCACATCAATAAGGTTTTGAACAAATGAGATGCAACAATGCTATCTCATTTGCTATACAAGGTGCGTTCAAAAAGTTTGGTGAATGGTGTCATAAAATGAAGGAAACAAGAGATACAAATAAAACACCTTTACTGGCATTCAAAGTAGTCGCCATTAGCTACAACACACTGTTGGCATGAACGGTACAGATGCTGGAAACTCTCAGCAAACACTTCTTTCGGTGTCGCTCGAAGCACCATTGTCACACGCTGTTTGATCTCCGCAATGTCCGAAAAGCGTACACCTTTCAGGACTCCTTTGAGGCGGGGGAACAACAAGAAGTCTGCAGGTGCCATTTCTGGAGAATATGGAGAGTGTTCAAGAACTGTAACCTGACGTGCACCAAGGAACTGCTTGACACGGATCGCGGTGTGCGGACGGCTGTTGTCGCGGAGGAGATTGCAGTGTCCACTCCGGTTCTGTGGCCGAACCTGCCGGATGCGTTGCAGCAGCTGTTTCAAAACTCCCTTGTAGGATTCTGCGTTGAGTTTGCCCAATTTGATGCAAAACTTGATGTTCACATGTTGCTCCATTTTGCAATGACACACCTTCTTACACTGCCTGCATTAAATTGTTTGTAGTGCACACTTCCGCTTAACTGTTGTGATTTTGACACCATAGGGCGCTTATTGCAATGTGTCTCTACTTGTCTGCATAAGCGCAACATCTTCACCAGCACGGACAATTAACTATGGGACCATTCACCGAACTTTTTGAACTCACCTTGTATGATTCACTGAGTAACACTTCTGTAATTTTAAGGGAACATTTATGAATGACATGTTAATGAATGCCTGTAATGCAAATTTTCAGAAGGAATGAATCGAATTGGGATTGAAGAAGCTCATCTTCCTGGAATTCCTGTCCAACCAATTGGTTACAAAGATGCGGAAGTATTTTTAAAGTAATTGCAGACATCCAGTTAACTCGTTCTTATAACATGGCTACTAGTACAAAATATAACATTCAAAATAGATTAATGGGTGGAAGTAGCTCACCTCCAGAATGGATTGGAGCATTAAATGCACCTTACAATATTGGTCCGGGATTCTTCGACGACGATTTGTTAAGTTCATCACATGCTGCACAATATTATCACTATTAACTCCAGGTGTCAAAGAGGCTTAACAACAATCGCACCATATTTTGGCTTCACAACAATTACACTTCTAAACTATGCAACTTGAAACTATTTGACATTTTGGAAATGTTTTGAATTGTACAGCTAAGACTAACAGTACTCCTAAAATACGAGAATAAACTTGTTGGTTTCTGCATTACAGGAAGGTCAAATTGAAAGTAAAAACAAGTAACCAAATGAAAACCATAACAAATGTAATTGCCGTTATTCCAGGCAGCGTCGAACCTGGTAAATCCCAATGACTTGATTCCAAAATTAACAAACATCTTATGATTTTATTACATTTTGTTTAGATAGATATGTAATACTCGGAAATCACCGGGATGCTTGGGCTTTAGGAGCAATGGACCCATCGAGTGGCACTGCAGTCTTGCTAGAAGTGACTCGTATATTCGGTGAATTATACCAAAAAGGTCCTAACACTTCATTGTACTGACTGAAATATTTGGCCACAATTTCTAATTAATAATTGATAACTAATCAGATTTGATTTCTTAAAGGATGGAAACCAAGACGATCTCTCATTTTTGCTAGCTGGGATGCAGAAGAATACAATGCAATTGGTTCACAAGAATGGGTTGAGGTACTTTAATATTCTTGTAATTTACAAAAATAATAAAGCCAAGGTTTGATAGGCTATTTCATACATTTACTGTAAATGATTTCTCCACAAACATGTAATGATGTCTTATTCCTTTTTAAAGGAGTTCCTCAACATCATCAAAGACAGAGCCGTTGCATACTTAAATGTAGACATGGCTGTGCAAGGTGATGAAGTTTCTGTGAAATTACCATGGCAATTAATGGGAATTTTTTTGTATGACATTTACAGGAAGCTTTTCTTTATACATGAAAGGACTTCCAACACTACATAGAGCAGCATATGAAGCAGCTAAGAAGGTATAGCATTTCACAAAATCAATCATTTCCTACATGTTTGCTGCAGGTGTGTGTGTCTTAATAGGTGCCCAATCCTAATCCAGAGGAATTTTCTCAGGGACGTAAAACAGTTTATGATACATGGGTCCACAACTGCCCAGATAGCCAATCAACACTTTTGAATTACACTGCCCCAAGGTACTATATCATTTAATATTGTTGGTTATTGCAATTTAGAATTGGGTTGGAGTAAACTATAGTTGCATTCCATGATATAGGATAGGTGTTCCTGGAATTGGAAGTGATTATGCACCATTCCTATATGTTGCAGGAGTTCCTGTTCTCGATTTTCGTTATATTAGCAATACTGTAAGTCTGAACAGAAATATTTGTCAGTTAGAATCTAACACCATGTTTCAATTTCCGTAGAGTAATCCATTGTATCATACATTGTATGAAACCTTTTATGAGATGGACGTTTTAATTGATCCAGGCTTTGGGGTATAGCAATTTAACTTGTAGTATATTTTAATACAGAAAATGTAATAATAACTATTGCTTTACGAATTTAGTTTCATGCAGCAATGGCACAATTATGGGCCGAAATGGCGAGGTCATTAGCTGATGCTGACCTTCTACCTCTGAATGTCGAAGATTATGGAATTTTGCTTGAGGAAGCTTTACAAAAAATAAGGCTACAGTATGGACTACTACTGAAGGCACATGGCATTCATATAGGTAAGTAAATATCTAACACTCTACTTGCATTTCTTCTCGGTATGCACACAACTAAAGTTTCATTTTTCTATGTAGAATACCTGGAAGAAGCAATTCACAATTTTTCTGCAACAACCAAAGAATTTCAGCACAAGCTGACATTATTAGATATGAGCAAGTAAATGTTTCAGAATCGACTGCTTCAGTTAATTGCCACATTAAGGTCAACTAACAATGTAATCTCATCCATTAGCCCAATTGCTATTCGAGCTGCCAATGACAAACTTATGCAAGTGGAAAGAGCATTTCTAAATCCTGAAGGGTTGCCCAACAGAAGCTACCTTAAGTATTTATATTTATATTTAACTTAAGCTTGAATTTATTTCCGAAATATTTTGTGAGTAGGATTTCTTTGTCAGGCACGTTGTGTTTGCCCCAAGTTCACTTAACGAATATGGATCATCAATATTTTGCAGCATTACCGATTCAATAAGTGCACATCAAGATTGGAATAAGGTGACCAAAGAAATTGCAACAGTTGTACATTTAATTCGATCAGCTACAAATGTGTTACTGGAATTGTGATTACTGAAAATAAATTGTCATAAAATAAGTCTAATAGTCTACTACCTGACCTGGTTCTATATCAGATATTGATATTACACACTTCATGCTGACTTTCAAAAACTCAAAATTGTTATTTCCGATTGGAATAAATTCAATATGGACATTTTTTGCTTATTTCTGCTGCAGTTGGTTGTTGGCTAATATTCCCATTTCTTTATTAAAATGACTTATAAAATTATATAACTGTAATGAGTAACATTATGGATGTCATTGGTTTAGCTCCGAGCTAATGAAGTATATAAAGTATATCCATCATTACGAAGAACTGTTCTCGATCTTTAATAGTACTACTCAAAAACGATTTACAGTAAGTGTGGAATTAATTTGTCCTTAGATGCAAATATCGATAAATTTCCAAAATTATTGTATTGGTATTTGAAATGCAACTGTGATAACAAAATACAATATCTTATGGTATTTATCGCAATATATTATTGTTGATATGTATGACTAACTATATTCTTCCTTCTGCACGTGTAATATTGATATTAAAATTCCTTTCAAATGTCTCTCAGTAAAATCCTGAAAGTTGGAGTTTCAAAACAGATCATGCAAAATAAAAACAAACTATAGCAAATGAAATCGTTACATGCCGACTACTTTAAGAAATGCATGAACTTCTATCACATAAATAATTACTGCTATAACTACTATAACGTTTAGTAAAAAAATATGTACAGTGGCAACAAGTATTAAATATGTTTTTGCTATAACTTGCATTTTCCCACAAGAAATTAACAGATCACATTTTGAGTTTCTATTTATGCACTGAAACTATATTGTATTATGACACCCTATAACTGGCTTGAAGCCAGAGCAAGATCTCATGGAAATTTGGTCTATTACGTACATTCAAACTCCACGTTCTTCTCATGAGCGAATATAGATTTTCTGGGCATTCATCAGGGCATCTCATAATTTTGCCTGACTTAACCACTTTCGCAACATCTTCATCTCTGACACAGCTATAAGGGTTGTCGCCAAAGGTCACAATTTCTCTCAGCAAAATACCATATGACCACACATCAGATTTGACAGTGAAATTCTTTTCTGGTGGCATTGCTTCCGGTGCAGTCCATCTCAGAGAAAATACATTCCCTATTCATACAATGAAAACCAATTGATTTTTACTTTTTCCATATTGGGATAGTAGTAACTTATTCTATGTATATACCTGCAGATTTATAAGCCATAGAGGGAGTTTCAGATTGTTGAGATAACACTCTGGTTAGGCCAAAGTCACAAATCTTGATGGTTACTTCACCATTGTCACCAGTTCCAACAAGAACATTGCGAGCAGCTAAATCTCTGTGCACATAGTTTTTATGCTCAAGGTATCTCATGCCATCTGCTA
>WWPM01023519.1:0-18492 GCA_023279145.1 Glomeris maerens
ACGATTTACTGTAATATTAAATTTAAAATTTTGCTATTTGTTTCCATAATGAAAATATAGCAGTTCTTAATTCGTAATAATAAAATGTTTTCTTCTTCACCGTACTAAATATTAAATTGGTTTTTGTATGATTTAGAAAAAAAATGGGAAAATTACCTTGCAATAAATTCTGTTCAGATTTATTTTGATTTTTGTTTGCTTTTTTAATGGAAAATTGGAGGCTGTTAAAATATACTAGGCAAAAGGGAACTTGGTGCCGTTTATTTACGAGCCACTTTTGTTCCTATGCCTATATCGACTCAACTGCAGGCTCTGAATGAAGATGTGGAGATCACGTGGTGCCAGGATTGAGGACTCTGATTGGTTAAGCTGGTCGCATTGCATTTCGCGCGCCTCCAAATCGATCTCATTGCAACGCTGCACAAATGCAGAGTGTGCATGGACTTGTTCAAATGCCCCCCAAGCTTACCATATAAAGTGTAAGTCTTTTGTATTCATTACCGATTTGTTTGTACTTAGTGTTTAACTTGCGCCGTTCTTACAAAAAACCCTGCTGTTCACTTGTTGGGGTGGGGGTCGCTTTTTGGTTCGCCTTCTCTGCATGACAATTTCTAAAACCGATGCAAATGAATTATTGTCGCATCTCAATCGACCATAACTGAGTTTTATTCCTGTGATTGTTTTATGATATAGCTCTTATAAACTATAAGAGAACTTCAGATTAATTCGGAACGAGTAAGCAACTTTTATTTATTTAATGAAATCTCAAACTGTCTTGTTTTGTATTTAAGTTGTACTTTTTAATACATAAAATATATGATAAATAACTAAGAAAATATATTTCAGTTTGCTCCTTTTATAGCAATTATAACGATTGTGTTACATAAAAGTGTTGACCAGTTACTGTGTAGATTTTTGAATTTTAAAGTTTGAATTCCCAAATTTTGCTGGCTTTTACGTGATATCTGCATAAAATTTATTTTCTTGTATGGAAATGTTTGCATTACTTTTAATAATATATATAGTGTATATTTGAAATGAAACTGCATAATGTAGGCTTACTTATTGTAGAATAATATGAAAAAACATGGTTCCTTTTTGCTGATTTTCTTTTTACCCAATATTAGACTGTATATTAATAAATTAAAAAAATGATAATTAAATTAGCGGTGTCACATGTTAATAATCAATATCACTGCTTTCGCAATCAATAAGCCTAAATATGTAGTACGTTAACTTCAATAAAGTAGGTAAAAACATACACTGCATCATTTGAAATGTTCACCTCATAAATGTTTTCCTATGCATTATATCGATTCGATGGTGACCTTTATGTTATGAATTTTTATCCTGTAGTTCCTCAGGATAATTTGCCATGTTAATACTTCTTATTTTTGCTAAGAGCAGTGAAAGCATGCATTAAATGTTTTTTTTTTAAATTGCAGCTATTGAAATGCATTTGCTACATTTTAAAGTCTGCAGATAAAAAAGTGACAAATAATTATGGTGATGAAATATAATGCATTTCATATTAAAAATTTGCTACTTTCTCAAAGTTCCCTGTTTATATGACCACCACTGTATTAGTAGCCTATATACCTAAAGAAAAATAGCGAAAATTCAGATTTAATTTCAGCATAAAGATTACTATGCACCGAAGTCAACACACGTAATTAAATGATATTAATGCTGAAATCCTAAATAGCGTGGCTAATCTTTGATTTTATACATATTAAAGGAATTCTCCTATATATGCAGAATAATTGGGTAATTTGTTTCTGTGGAAAACCTCATTTCAAGATTTCATAGAAAAATCCATTATATTGTGGCCATTGTATACAACATATTAATGCCACTCCTATTAATTTAGTCAGCAGCTGCAATGTTGCATAGTAATTCGCGGTCCTATTTAAAGTAGGCTATTTATTTGGGTGGAGCATTTTCCATCCGCTTGGAAAACATTATGTAAATTTTACTGAACACAATGTACCTAATTAGGGAAATTTCACTTTTTTCCTTTGCGGTTGGAATTAAATTGAAACCGTGCGGTTTTAATAAAAATGCTTGACCTTGTAATGCATGACCTAATAAAAATGTGCGGGCATTTTTTTTTTGTTTTGGTCATATATTTCTTTCCCATTGAGAAATCGAGATTCACCTCGTCCTGTTTATCTGATGATAAATCGCAGTGCAATGTCAACAACTGGCGCCAAGTAGACGTCCTAAAACCGAATTTCACCAAATTGGTTTCTTCAATATTTGCCGAATTTCTTTCTGCACTGAACCTTTAAGAATATTGCTTGCTTGGGCTCATGAAACAATCTGGCCAGCGTCTTCTTTTATTTATTTATTTTTTTCACTAGCAGCAGTTGAAAGTTGTACACAACACTGATTTCGCATAGGGCTGATAATTAAATATTCTGAAAAGTGGTGTTATTATGTCTATTCAATGACATGACAATGGAAATACTACATTATATTGTAATTTTATTTTTATCATCTCAAAACTTTGTATGAAATTTAAATTTCATTTCCCTACCACATTGCATTTAGTCCCATATACAATATGCAGATTTATCCTGACATTGTGTATTTTTATCTAGCATGGAGGCGGAAATTTTTGGAAATGTGAATTTTCTGTTTTAAAATTTGTCAAGGAAGATGTAATAAAGTTTAATTAGTAATTAACGTATTGAGGTCTGCATTTGCTATATATGAATATTTAATTTGCAAGTTTACACACGCAATTTCTGGAAAGGTGATTAATTTGAAATATTATCAGATTGCATGTTAAATAAATCGATTCAGCGATTAATAATTAGTGGCTACTGATAAATAATGAAACCGATTTTTATGAATTGAAAGCAAGAACCCAGTATACTGAGTTTCTAATTGAAAATAAAACATTCGCAAGAGTTTTCTTTCTGTCTTAAATTGGCAATAAGAAACGTGCTTGTATATCTCAAGACATGCGTATATAGTACTCTCAATCTGTCATCTTGCACACCGATAGCTATCATTTCAAATCCAAAAAACTTTTTATCTTTTCTCTCTCATTTTTCCAACAGTTATTCGTCTTTTTATGGCGTTGAAGAGCAATTTTTCGCCCATCTTTTTTTGCGACTTTTCAAACAGTATTGCAAGTCAAACTTCTTTTTCTGCATTCAACTTTTCACTCTAATAAAAGTGAACTTCTCGCCATTCTTTAGGTACATATGCAGCATATACACATTCATAATGCTTATTCAAATGCTGATTGTTTGAAAAATACCATTAATCGCTTACCTATAAAGTTTTATTTCGTCATTACAATTCTGTGCAGCTAGTACTTTCAATTATTCAAGTGATATGTTTCAAACAGTGTCCAAAGATAGACTAAATCTGCATGCACTAGTTTGACCCTCACAAAGGTATATATATTCGTCCATATGTCGCCTGAATGAAATGCAGGATAAATAGAGAAATGTGTGTCAGTAGGACAGCGTTATATAGATTATATTGCGCACTGGTGGCATATGTATAGTATCTAAATAAATGAAGCAGCCTTCAGTGAAACCCAACTTTCTTTGTGTCAAATCGTTCAGTATAGGCTATAATGTAAATGGTGTCGGATCTCTTAACATAAGGGATGTCACACCTGCACATCCTTGGGTTTGATATGTACATAGATACCATTTTACATGTTTATTTTAACACAAACTGGGTATATTTGCCACAATAATCGAATTGCATGTCATCAATTTTAGCATTAGTTTCTTATAAATCTATTCATTTTGATAATTAATTAAAACATCATCATTTACTGCCATAGGCTAGGCAGTAGTTAAATGCGTGACGAACAGCTGTAAAGTCAATCACTTAATTTAGGAAATAATTCTGTTTGAATTGAACTTTGCAACAGTAATATAATATTTTCTGTTTGCATATATGAATACGTACTAGTAATTTGTAAGATAAATTCAAAATGTGAGAAAAAAATTTTTGTTTGTACGCAAGCCAAGCCTTTCTTAGTGAAATTTTGACACTTTATTGTTTTAGTATTCATTTTTACATTATCACGGAATTTTGTTTGTTTTAAATTGTAAGAAATGCATGTAGACATATAATATTTAGATGAAAATAACTCCTTTTTTATCTGTCACTTTTGTGACTAAATATAACATGGATGTCATTGAAAACGGGCAAGGTTTGCAAACGTAAGAAATATCTCATTTGGTGCTTCAGTCTATATGCAGCTTATTTTTGCAAATTAACCCACAAAAATTTGCCATATGATTATTATATAGGTATACAGATGGCCTCAAATTGTGCACAACAAAATACGTAATGGGTAAATAATTCTGCATAATGTGATGCCTCAGGGATGAATGACGTCAATCAATGCTCTTATGTAATATTGAATTTTCAACGCAAGAAATACCGAATCTTAGCAATTCGAAGTTCATTCATTACCTATGTCCAGACTATTTCCTTTGCATGCGTGTAAAAGTTAAGAACTTGTATTATCAAGAGATAGCATGATAAGGATTTAAAACTGCAGGGAATAATTTAATATATTCATTTTAAACTAAAATGTTTTTTTCAGAAACTAAATTTTCATTGTTCGATTTGCGAAATTCTGTAATCTACTAAACCTTGGCAACATTGACGTCATTGAATTTAGTGACTGTCTGCACCACCTAAACATTGCTTCAACTTGCAGCCTATTATTTTATAAATGTTTGGCTATGTCGTTCAACAAATAGGCAATAACGCTTACCGATTTGGACAAGAATTCCAGACTAATTTGCAGGAATTGTGCCAACGGTTTTAAAATAGAATTATAGATGTGCCATGTTACGGTAAAATTGTGTCTGACATGGGGATTTTGGTTGGGTGGAGTGTGAACATTTGTGGAAGGATCTTAAAGTGGAAGTAATTGGTTGTTTTGTCCAAACTGTAGAAACTCGCAGGTGTTTGCTAGACAGTTTAACGATTTTCTTGTGCTAACATTGTTTGCTGATATGGCACAATAATATAATTGAATTGTAATCCCTATTTGGACAATGAATGATGCCAAGTTCATACACATTTTAAAGGGAAACTCCTCGTAAATGTTTATACATAGTATATGTATTGGGAATAGTATAACAGTTTTCATGACAGTGTAATTTTATATTTAATAAATATCCAGTTAACTTTATCTGCCAGCTCCATTTAATATTATTACAAATAACGATATTTGAGTGTGATTGAATTAATACATTTGCACATCTTATAGCTATTAAATAAATTTTATAATTAAAATTGCAATACATTTAATCAAAACATGTTCTAGTTATTTGTTAACTTCTGTTTTCTGATAATAATTGGTACGTAAAATTCAATGAAGGAATATGCATAGCATGTTAACAGAGTTTGTGATTATAATTCTATTATCTACAGCAAAAAATGATGTGATTGGTTTGAAATGTAGCTGCTTTATAGATCTTATAGAATGGATATATTCTTTTGACGAAATGTACTGATGATGGGGTGCACCATTTCATATTGATTAACGTTTCATTTTGCCAGTATTTTGTAGGTCAAGTTCGTGAGGAAAATAATAGGAAAAATTGTTTCTCTTATTGTGACACAATTGGGAATTTATTACCAACGAACTAAGCAATATATACGGAACAGGAAAGCATTTATCAGTAGGAAATGGTCAATGAAGTCTGTCGGCGACAATTTCAGGTCCTGTCAGTTCAACTTATCACTCCTACCCTTTCAAAAGTGCAAAAGGTAGTGACTAAAATGAGTGGATGGTATATCAGGACTTGCTAATATAGTGATCTTTACGCATACAAGGGCGTTATCCTGCCGAATTCCCTAGAATGTGTCTTCAAATTACTCTTCATGGCATGAAAAACTTGTTGACAGCAAAGGGCATTCACTTTGTTGGAATTGTCATATGACTGACAGTGTACAAGCGAAATTTCCATTTATTTATGAAACAAAAGTTGCGAGTATCTTTCATCTGCATATGAAATATTCAAGCAAGGAAAATAGCAGATGCCCCAAGGTAAATATTGTCATGATGTTCACATTTTCGAGACGAAAATGTTTCCTGTGATTTTTCGCTTGATTGTTGAACAAGGATTCCAATGTAATTTAATATTTACATATCTAAAAATCGATGAAGTGCGTATATTTAAGCAGATGCAACTTGTTTTAAATAGTTGTCGGTAATGCAATAATACAATATTTCTATCTTGTTATAGTATTTCCTATTTTATATTATGGAAATGTAAATTCCATCAAATGCATGATTTCAAATTGCATTCTTATACATATTGTTTCAGCTTCAATTCTGAAGTTGTTGTATTCATTATAGTATAAAATCAATAGTAGATTAAATTATTTTTGTGCGTAAACCTCTTTTCAAGAATCAACACTAGTTGCTACGCAGGCAAAAGTTTACTGCTTTCAAGATTGGACGAGTTGACGTCACAGCTATTAGCATTTTTTATTACGCATTTTTTTTTTACTAGAGCACATACTTTGGTATTTTGCCCACGTAATGAATGTCAACCGGGTTTTCCACCAATTACAAACAGAAAAAAATACATTTCTCTAAGCATTACATAAATATATATATATATATCGTAATTGGGAATCCCAGGTGTTTCATATCACTTTGATATTTTACTTAAGTTATTAGTTTTATCTAAACAATCATTGTTTAAAAAATAAATACCAATTATTAGGAAGTTTCTTCAAGTTTTACTTTCAGATACATGCATAGTATAAACTTATGAAGTTGTTCAAATTTTATTGGGACTTGGGAATATCGATATCGTATTTTACACGTTTCAAAGGTTTTTATTATTCTTGACATCAACTTTAGTGGTTTTTCTTTTAAACTGTGTCTGGTTGCACACTCAACATTAAACGGAAATCAGATTATGTTCATTTTATTGATTTTGTCCGGTGTCATGTGATGACGCAAAGTGCCTTATTGGATTCTGCCCAAATCTATTTCACACATCAATACGTGATTTTGATTTTGGCCCCATTCCATGTTGGCCCATTTCCCCCATTGTTTTATCCATATTAGTGAACATGCATGCCTTGTGGTCACACTGATAATCTGATATAAACATAAGAGATTACCTGATAATTCATTTTTCCCCCTTCGTACTACAGTCTGTTCAACAAAAGAATACAACATAGTGACACAAAACTTATGAAATATATTGTTCAACTGTGACGTCACACTGTACACTGTGTACATCAAATTCCAATTAAGCTGTAAGACCTTCAGGCATTGGGCATAATTTCAGTGACTATTGATCGAATGTGAAGACAGTTTTAATGAGTTTTAATGAACAAGCATGAATCATTCTAATATTGATTTTAATAAGTTTTTGCAATTATTGTGAAAAACTGGTTTTTCTTTTAGATTGCAGTGATAAAAAAGAAATTTGTGTATATGGATGTGTATTTTTTATATTGGAATCGATGGTTTCGATCGGTTCTATCACATGCATGGTTCATTTTTCCGCTGTTATTTTTATCTTTGCTTTGGAATTGTTTCGAGCGGATGAACTCGAAATTTAGGCACAGATTGAAGTACTCAAACTAATGCAGTTGGAACCGGTTTGCACCGATTTACGTCTCCATTGAAACGTTTGTGAAAAAACGGGTTCATGGGCGTCTATATAAAACCTTCCTCTTGTGATCACAATCCCCTATTTTATTCCCATCGCAACCACTGTGTAGTGAAGCACTAAATAATGCCATTTCATCCAAGGATTAACACTATAATCTGACAATTTACCAATTGTTCCTACTATAGATTTATCGGTAAGTGTGTAATAAAAATACTATTTTAATTAGTCATATGTAATTCTATACTGGAAAATTTGTACACCGTCCAAACTTAATTGGTTATCTAATAATTGCGAACACTTTTTACAAAGCAATTCGCATTTTCAATTAGGAAATGAATTATTGAAAGAGTGATTTTTGTTTATTAAATGTGTTACTACTTTAAATAAATTGCTCAAATGTTGTACAGTATGCATACTTTTGTAACTTGATTGTAGAAATGTGGAAAATTGAAATGGAAAATATTAATAATTTATTTCAATTATTTAAAAAATTACGTACATAGATTAACATTGCCTGCTGTTGTCAGTTTTCAGATTATAATTTATAAGTCGCCTTGAATATTTCAATATCATGGCATAAACTAGTATGTACATATAGCTCATTGCTGTATCTCCCTAGTGCGTTTCCCTGCTGTTGCATTAGTGTAATTAGGCAGTTCATTTATAATAAAAGAGGTCCTCCTGTTAATTATTCGTTTATTATGCTCAAGGCTGCTGGGCACAATTATTTTCATAGGTGGCTATGAAGTCGTATTGAATTTCATTAATTGACTTCACCATTATTTGAAAGCTATAACTTTTCCGGCTACTAGGTTCATTTTATCTACTTACCGTTTAATGAGTTTCCTTTAATGTCATTACTATTCAGATCTTTGTGATAACAAACTGTTTCCACACAACGTATTTTATTTAAAGTATATAGCTGCATTGTGATAATGTATAACACGTTGGGGTAAATAGACAAATGAACGAGCTTTATCTTGGTTTTATGTTGATTTCGTTAGTTTGATTTTTATCCTATTTATTTATTTATTTATTTACCCGTTGTCCTCAATAATTATGGCCAATCAGTTTATGTGTATTTTTGAACCGAAGGACGGGATAAGGAATAAGTCGGACAATGCTAAGTTAGGCCACTTTGTGGTATATATAGTTGTAAAACCCGGATGTTCAACTTTTAGAAACTAGAAATTTCTAAATTTAATTCTTTCTCTCAAAGGCTCGATGATTAAATCTAGATTCAGCATTCCACGCTAGAGGTATTTTAATTTGGTGCAGAGCATGAAAGCTATTTATTGTGATTTTCTAAGTAATTAGTTCTGGAAATTTAAGTATAAATAATCCATCTGTCCAAATATTTTTGTTTATGCCCCGAGTCACAGTCATATAAGATAATTTATTATTTATTGCGGGTAAAGGAGCATTTGAAACGTTTCTTTTCTGGGGTTATTTGCCTTTCATGTAGTAGTTCAGCTTCTGCGATCTCTAGTGCATACACAGAGGTTTACATTTTGATCTGCTTCTGACCATGTGACCAGAATCTCCTATTGAAGATTCCCTTGACGAAGAATTGCAGTTTTTTCTTTTTCGATATTGAAGCTTGCCAGTAGCCTATGCAACAAAAGGACAAAATTGACTGCAGCATATAATGTTGAACTTGCATATTATGTGCTTCAATATAGGGACTCCCCAGATGTTTTCTAAAGATGTAATATATAGAGTATATTAATTTGCAATACATTATGCACAAATCGTAATTTCGATGTAATAAAATGACTTACTGTGATAAATTTATGAAATTATTATAGCAGAGTGTAAATATAAATACTCTTGTTTTAACTTTTCAAAGCGATTTTGATGCAAAATGTTCCCTTTAGTTTGTATAGTAATACTGTATATCTAATTTGGAAATAGGAAAGAGCAATAAATGTTAAGATTACTGTACATGGAGGGAAAAAAAGAAGTTTTTGCAAGTAGAGAAACTAGCTAGACACGCTATTAACATTTGAAAAATTAAAGAAGTGGCTTTTCTTTTACCTTTCTAACTTTTTTTTATTACATTTTCCCTACAACTTTGCTTCAAAATGGTATCTGTTGACCTATTTGTTTGCAATCTTCTCATTGTTTTTCATTTGAATCTATGATTGTCTTTATGCCTGCCTTTGTTGCATTAAAAATGTAAAATGGCGGCCAAAAGTGCAGGGTTTTTTTTGAGGTTTTATTTTCTTTATGGCCATTTGGTTTTCCCCGTGTCATTTAAACAAGATTTCTATCAATGTTTTGGAATTTTCTCTCCTATTTTTTCAATGCAAATCGTTGTTGGGCTGGTGCAAAATAACCAGTTTTGGTCATTGGTTTTCCAAGAATAGGAAATGAGCCGTGTTTTTTGTAGCCTTGGTTTTTATCTGATAAATTTCGAGTTTGCTTTGTAGCATAGCTGTATGAACTAAACTGGGTTTCTCGTTGAAATGACCGTCTTGCAGACATGGTGTTGGTGTCGTCGGATATGAGTTCTGTGGAAAGTTCGCTGAACTTAAGTGGTGGTGGTAGCGTGATGATCCACCATCAGCAGTTCTTGCTGATGGCGTCCAATGGCACTCAATCGACGGCCATCACGGTGATCATCGAGACGGAAGTGACCAAAGCTGCTGTGGACGCTTCACCAACTGTGGTTGCCTTGGCAATCCTGACCGTGTTTTTACTCTCACCGGTCATCATCTGTGGAAATGCCCTTCTTCTGGCCGCCTTCCATCGCTACAAGAGGCTGCGTACACCCAGCAACTGCCTAGTTACATCTTTAGCTTCTGCAGATCTCGCAGTTGGATTATTCCTACCTCCTGGAATCTATTTTGAACTCACCAAACATCAGGTATTACTATATACTATTATAAATAATTAATTGGTAGGATTATATTCTGGTTTGCAGCTGAATTCAAATGCGAACAACTGCAAGTCATGTCTCATTTAAAAAAAAAAGATTTAAAGATTAAAATCTATGTGCGTTCTGGAAGTTTACAGTGCATTTCAAATATATGAACTAAGAAAACAACATTTGATGAAAGTTGATTGAAATTTTACGGCTTTTTTGTTGTTCTCCCTGTTCAGGATGTACTATCAAACTAGAAACAAGAAACAAATGAAATATTTGTGTCCTTTTTAAAGTTTAGCACATAAATTAAAGTCACAGGAACTCCAGGAAATTTTTTAAACATTTTGGCGTTTTCTATTTTGTAGGATTTTAAGTAGATTTATTACTGGCAATTAAGAGATTTTGTGGGAAGAATTTGTTAATTGGAGCTTAATGAATTTTGTTGTTAATTGCCATATCATTAAATTTAGAGCTTCTGTTTTTGTTGTTCAATTAGTATTTATTCTTCCGTCAACTCCAATAATAATAAAGCTTAAATTTAGAAACGGTGGGATACGTAGGAACATGTTTGGTAAATTTATTGGTGTGCAAAAGTTGTCCAGTGAAATTAAAAAAGAAGAATTTAAGACCGGATTATGTTATTGATTTTGAAGATACAGTACATAATATGAAAAGTGCATTCGGCTAAATTTAGAAACGGTATATTGCAGGTTATGTTTCATGTTATCTTTAATTTGCTGGGGGTTAGCACGTGCTTTCATTTAGCAGCTATGTGTTTTGAAATTTAATAAAGTCTGTGCATGTCAATAACTTTCATAATAAACTATCTGTGTCTATGTATTTAATTTACACGCAAATTGCATAATTACATTTTCCCCCATTTCTATAAGGATGAAATGCAATATTTTAGCTACACGTAGGCTGCCACACTAGCATACAAAGTAAAAAGTCGGCAAAATCCGGAAGGGAATTGTAATTTTGTCAGACAAATTGAAGAAATGTTGAAAATTACTTTAATTCATAGCCGAAATATATACTATAAATAGCATAACGCAAATAACTAAGAAATATAATTAGTGCCGAATTATAAAACTAATTACTTTCTGTGGAATAAAGAAATAGGAGTCTTCTATGTTGCATTGCATTTTTATGAAGTGTTATTTTTTATAATTGTTTTTAAATGTCTTCATAATATGAATAAAATGAAATCTGAATGACTTATAATGAATTGTTTCCAATGTTGTCACAGTTGGTGTCTCCGGTATCTTGTTTGCTGCCTTACTGCGTCATCATCACAATCTGTGCTGTGTCCATCCTCAGTATGACAGCCATTGCTGTTGACAGATGTGCTTCGTTGGCTCAACCACTGAAGTACAACAATCGCTTGACCAAAACCTCAGTGGTCCGTTACGTATCATTTGTGTGGGTGTACTCTCTTCTGCTGGGAACCACACCGATCTTCTCGTACGTATACACCACTCCAAGCACCTCATCCGCAGAATATATCCTCAGTCAGAACAATGAAGCGGAAGTGCAGGTTCAAAACTGCCCTTTTAACATAGTAGATGAACACGTGTGGCTTCTTTTGGCTTTCGTGCTCTACACTCCGTGCGTAATCACCGTACTCGTATGCTACACGTACGTGTACGTAATCGCCAGACACCATGCCAATGCCATATACTCCGTGGAACTGTCCATGAGACAGAACTCAATTGGAGGTAGCCATCATCATCATCATCTTAATCTGCATCCTGCAAGGTATGGCAGGACGTTGGCTCTTACTGTCGGTCTCTTTCTGGCCTTTTGGATGCCTCTACATGTGGTCATAGTGATGGATGCTTTTGGGTACACAAGTGTACTTCAGTCTTGGTCGAGAATCTATTTGGCATTTATTGCTTTTACAAACAGTGCCATCAATCCATGGGTCTACGGGTACAGAAACTCAGAGTTCAGGTTGGCGTATCATCGCATTCTCGGGGCGGTGTGTTCCAAGTTGGGGCTGGACGGAGTAGTTGGTGGACTGGGTTTGGGCACTGGCTGTACAGCCAGTGCTGGTGGAGGACCTGGTGGCAATGTGAAAGTATTCCTCGAGGTGATTGAGCCTCCAACTGGACATAATAGCTGCGATGTGAGGCTGTGCGTCACCCCCAATAACGAACTGACCATGACCAGTTTGGTCAGGGGATCTGGGCAGCCAAGTGTTGCCGTTTGTGAGACAGTCGTCTACAGCCAGTCACCTCATTGATCAATCTAATCTGACTTTTATTTGTGGTTATGCTTGTCAGTCAATGCATTTGGTTCTTGCACACAGTTAGGATGGATTCCAAACAAAAAAAAACAGCATTTATAATGAAAATGCTTTTTTCAACCTCAGGGTGCCAATATGTACAGCTACATTTGTTATTTCTTTCTCAGTTTGCTTTGTTGTTGTTTTTCCCCCCTTCAAAGAAGCATGAGTATTTGGCAACAGTTTATGTTGCGCACGTTTTTATGTATATTACATACCGAGGTGGATATGAAGTATCGAGATAATCCATTAGCTCATGCCCTGAACTGTGCAGGGATATTACTGTAATATTATATGTACATATGTATATATGGTTGTGTGTATAAGTTATGAGTACAGATACATTCAGTACTAATGTCACCATTGTGCCATTAGGTATTTGTGACTTGCGCAGATGTAAAAATCACACGTTTTTCATATTTCAATGTGGATCAGATTGGCATTGAATTTTGTTTAGATTGAGGAAGAAATTGTACCTAGATATACAGGCCTATATCATTTCGTATGAAGAGCTAGAATGGTCCAATTTTCAACCTTGTCCTCATTATTACACTATTCATACTTATTTCCTGTGCCACTATCTAGTGGTAAAGTTTAGTATTTGTTGAATATTGTAGGATAAATGATGAATCTTCAAGTGGATTTTATTTATATTCTCGTCAAGAAATCGGAATATTTATACCTATATATAAATATGTTCACTTGTAAAACACGTTTCATACATGACAAAATAATTTTATTGTTTATCTGGTTTGTTATTTACCATAGTCGAAGCTATTATTGTGTTTAAAAAGGTAAAACTTGAAATAAATTTGCAAAATAATCTTTTCATTGTAAATATTGACATTATAGAAAAGAATGTTTAATTTTACGTACTAATTAAGATTCTCGGCTTCATTCGCGCATTTATTATGAAAATAATAATAATTTTGTCCATAAGAAGGCGCCATTTGTTGTGTGCTATGTGCGTAAACGTTCATGCAATTTATGTACACAACGGTACTAACGATATTTTACTGAAAGTATCTTTTTTAATGACAAATGTGAAGGAATGAGGGTATTCGGTTCGGATGACGTCATCTGGCTTGCTGTGTTCCGTATTTTATCTAGCAAACCCGAGTCGAAATTTGAATTCTGTTTTGATTCTTGTAATTCTGTTTTGATTATATTTTGATTCTTGTGATTGCCGTGAACCTATTTTGATGCTGTTAATTCTTTCTAACACCTATTTTGATATTGAAGCCTCTGGTGTCCCTAAAACGGAAGTAACTCAGGTTTCCAGCATCAAACCAGAATCTTGGAATATATTAGGAGCATACAGAACTCAGATTCCATTTTACCTCCGGTGTCCCTAAAATTTAGGGCTTTCAGATCTAAAATGGATTTTTAATTTCGACTCGGGAAAAGGGACCCCCCCCCACGTGACGTCATAAGAATCTAACGGATTTTTGTTCCAGTTTATTGGAAATGCTCTTATATATACTACAATATAGTATTTTACAGCGATAGGAAAGAATATGCGTGAAGTTGATAGTGCAATCGAGTTGAGGGCGTTTTCGTAAAAACGTCTTGGTGCATATGTAGCAGTTGGAAATTGAAATCGTTCGAAAATGGCCGCCATCTTTCTAAGTCTTCCGCATGTTGTGCCAAATTTGCCAATCCATCGTCATCCTGCCATGCAAGCAATATGTCAAATCAACAGACGAAATGTTCATGATATTTAGACCGATTCATTGTAAGTACCTATATTTAATGTGAAAAGTTTGTGACAATCGTCGAATATGGGTAGCCATTATTAGGCCTACATGTGTTTTGATCGTTTTTGTGTATTTAATGTGGAAAACGCATATTGTGAATGTTTATTGTGGATGCAGATAACTTTTGTCTATGTGACCATTATGGCAAACTGATATAGTATTAAATATTTATAGATACTCTTGACAACATCTTTAAATGCGCAGTGCGACTGTGTATAGCCTACATTGCATATCACAAAGATCACTGTAATATGTCAAAATATATTTGAAATCAAATATACAGAGATTTAAAAAAGAAGCCGCGATCGTCAGTTTTAGATAGTTTCAAATTTCGCGGTCAGGTATTTTAATTGATTTACGGACCGCCAGATGGCGCAGCTACATCAAACTGACGCTGAACTGTTGAAACAGGGAGGTATATGTTTAGGTATAGGGAGTGGCAATTCCATTTTAAAATGTGGCCGGAGCCGTGGCACTGTTTGATAGCGTCATCTCCCCCTGGTGTGGAGGATAGCAATTCGAATGTTTCGCTGCCATCTTCGGGTTTCGCACGTTTCGGTCATTCGAATTTGCACTATGGCCAGAGAAATGTTTTTCATATCAAATTAATCTCATCTCACATAATTAATCGAATTAAAACGTCATGGTATATACATTCCATTCCGAAATGCTGAAAAAACGCGATTGAAAACGGCATCGATATTCTTCCAATGGAACCCGAAGATGGCGCCGTTATCGCGTGACTTACGGTATAGCTAGCTATGACGTCAATGGGAGGCAGCGCCTCCCTTCTGAATCAGCATTCCGACTTCCGCTCCCTATACATTTACCTCCCAGGTTGAAAAAGCTATTATGTAGGTCAATTCGCAGTCGGAAGGTGTCGCTGCCTGCTGCGCTCTCATGAAATAGACAAGTTCACCTAGTGCCAGATGTTTGTTGCTGTATGTAATCGATGACCAAATCACCAAGTTGAAACTTACTTTTCTCGACGTTCCGTACTTTCGCTTCTTCTTTTGTCAGCAAGAAACTAAAGGTAAAGTTTATTTACGACTTGGTATTGCCTTTGCGAAGTGCGTTTTCTATGTTTCTGGAAAATATATATCATTTCCAAGAACTTGTTTGGAAACTTGCTGCTGTTTTTTTTCTATACCTATACTAGTGATCTTGGCTGTAAACAGTTTTGAGTTCAGTTTGTTACGTAATATTTTGACTCGTATCAGACGGAGCTTGGTTTTTCAGGCCATCTATTTATAGCCGTGTATAATACTCTTTATTTCGATCTCATCAGATGGTCACTAACGGGGGACCTGTGAGCATGGACACATCAGAGAAACATGGTTATGACCCGGATTTTGAATACGACGAAGTTATGGTAAGTCTGCATGTATTCCAAACAAATCTATTTTTATTGCGAGTGAATATATATAGTACCAATTCTGTGTACTTCATTTGTAACTGTAATACTTAACTATATAAGCTCCACGCGCAACTATACAAATGTTGTGAAACTTGTTTTATCAAGCACAAGGTCATGCACAATGTTATAGCTAATATATTGCGACAGATAACCCAAACTTGTGATAAAAAGGTTTACCTTTCTATATCAGATTAATAAGACAGTGAACCTATGTATAGGTAGTACTTTATAATAATTAAAACCATAATTTCGCCAAATTTGTGGTGTTGGTTTAAATTTCAGAACATGTGAAGGTGATTTGAAATTGTGTTGTTAATAAATTGTGTGATTTTTATTGTTATGGATTCCATAGCCATCAAACTGCATTGTAGTTTAACCAACTTTTCCATCATAAATTGACCCCACATATCGCTCCCGATCAAAATTTCTACATCTGACATCCTAGCCCATGTGTCACTAACGTGGATTTGCATGTTCAACTCTTGGATCCATGGCCCTGGTGGTATATATGGGGGCAGACGCCAGTGAGAATTGGCTGTTACTTCCTTATACCCAGCACTCATTCCCTTTAAGGCTACTTGGTAACGATTTCTCTTCTTCATTTCCGACACCTGATCACCGAATACGCAGTTTTGAATCATCACGTCTCCTATCTTGCAACATCCCAAACCTTTAGCCACGGACTTTTTCATATAGCTCAGCTGACTGCCATCATCAAACATTAAGCGTACCTCCTCCTTCCTGCCACTGGGGCCCTCCACTAGGACTCGGACGGTCTTCATCAGCACAATTTCTACCTGAAATCGCCTTGTCTTAAATTTGTAGTCTTGGAAATACTGGAACTACCCAATTTGCTAAGATGATGCTTTATTCTCAGATCTGCATATACGCGAACGGGCAAGTGCAAAATACACCGAGCCGCTGCCTCTTAAAAATACAGAAATGCTCATGCTGCTACAAAATAAAAAAATAAAGAAAACCAACGCCTTATTGACGCCATTACTGTTATTGTTGTGCATTCACAGACTGAACTTTAACCCCTGTGCACCTTCATACGTCATGTAATGGCGTCACACGTGTACCAATTTTAACAATTGTAATGCGTTATTTTGTCTGAAAATGTGGTCATACAGATATGACCAGTTTATTGTGTCCGAAGTACTACTATGTACTATACATATGAAATGCATGTTTGATTTTATTCCTGAATAAAATACGGGAACAGTTGTGCGTTATGGATGACCATTTACAGTATTTGGAGTTTTGTTTACAGGCAGCTATAGTGTGGGCCATGTCAATGATGTCATATTTCATTCTTTGTGTCAATAATTTACATAGCATTATTGCCGCATATTTTAGCTTGTATATCTAGGGTTACATCATTCACAATCACTTACACATGTTTTGGCTAGTAATAACGTAATTATGGAAAATTTATTAGTTTCCAAGTGTCACATGCATTCATTCAAAGTGGTGGCACTTGGTCTATCATGCTTGAAGGACATCATAAGTTAAAGTATCCGGATAATTTTGATGGGTTATCAGCACATCCGGTCTTAGAAAGACATCAACGTCACCGAACCAATCAAGACACATTATATAAACTGTACTTGATAGTGACTATTATGAAACTATTAATCACCTGTAGCTACTATAGTGAATATATACGTATGAAACACATGCATATTGCCAGGTAAGCCAGTCGATTGAAACACTTTATGATGCTGTTATTCCTACGTTGATTGTTTAATTTGTATGCATATCTCTAATTATATAGTTGTCTTCATTCGCTGTATTTGTCAAACTGCCATGGAATCAGCAGATGTTGATGACAACTTCCAAGCCAAGTCCAGCATCTTACCGAGTCAGTTGATAGCGGATTATGTGATTGTAGCTGCCCAAGACAAAATGCCAATTGAAATGTCACTCTCATGTCTCCTACGGCCACAGGTGCACAAAAAAGGTTTAGAAACATCGATCGTAGTAGTGAGTTTATGCGCTACGTTGAATTCATACCGAGTGTATGTAAAAAAGAAAAGTGAATTGTGCCACTTGCTCGGCGGATTTGTTATGCAGTCGGCATATTGAATGTGGCCACATCCAGGATGTGGTTTTATGACAATGCCGCTTTTTCTGTCTCTTTTTCTATTCAAAGATTTAATGCAATATAGGCAAACCGATCCACTTTCAGATTGGATACGAACCGGAATGCAACAGCTCTATATGAGGATATTTATTGATATGTAACAAGTGAAGAAACCATATAGTACTGTATATAAAAAGAATTGCAGAAATGTTCTCAATAAAAAAAAGGTTGGGTTATACTGTTATATTGGTACAAACATGCTTTTTTGTATGCAATAAGCTGAGTTGCAATTTGGACTGTTTCACTAGTAAATAATTAATTGGCCTGCTTTAGTAAGCCAATAGGCCTATGTATTGTGACGGATTTAAGGCCATGTAATACACAAATTGATAATTGTTTCATTCCGTTTTGCTTGCTTTGTGCGGCAGGTGGTCATTTGAGT
>WWPM01023520.1:0-13673 GCA_023279145.1 Glomeris maerens
CCAATATTTTATACACACTATTTTCAGCATAAATAGTGGTTAAGAAAGTTTTCCAAACCACTACCAGCCATTATCACACCAATTTGCCCATAAACGACATTAGAAGGTGGAAACCTCCAAGTTTTACAACGATATTGTTCAACTCTGGAAAGCCATTTGCAATAATATCTATTGCTTTCAAGCATAAGGGTTGGTCACATGTAACAAAACATGCTTTTTGGTTAAGTTTGCTGCATTTCTCATTTGCAATTAGAAGAGAAGTGTACACTGTGTCGTAATGTGAAGGAGGTGAATTGATAAAAGGGAGGCACATAATCTTTGAACGGTTGTAATCTGCATTAGCTGTCACTTGTTCCATAAAACCATTCCAACCAGGGACACTTTGATTTTGTGACCATTTTCCGTACTGCCAAATCAAGTCTGCAATGGATGGAATACACTCGGATGACATTGTACAAAGCTTCTGCAAATCCTCCACAATGATTGTTTTCAAGCCTCCCTTCTCTGCTCTGTGAAAAATTTGGAGGTCTATGTTTCCAGCTTGTTTGACAACATCAATTGATGAGCACTTCTTCAAACATTTCATATTTTCATCGGGCAGCACTGACTCAGATGGAGTAATGCACATTATTCCTCCCATGGCGTGGAATGTCTCAGAACCGTCAAGTGTATCAACATTCCAAGCGGCGTTACCAATCACAAATTGACAGAAAGCATCATCTCGAATACAGCTCTTTTTGGATTGCAGGACAGAAGACAATTCTAGCAGGGTTAGCTTCAGAGTATGATGTTGCAAATCCAAGAGCAGATACAACGTTAATTAGGAGTCTGGAACCAAACTTTCGGTACAGATAGGCACTGACTTCCGTCAACACTGAAGACAAGAAAGAACGTGGTCTCATTGCATGTATGACTGCGTGTGACAATGCAATACATTTCTTTTTCCATTTATCTAGTGATTTCACAGTTCTCTTATCAGGACCAACACCTTCCTCTACAAGGCTCATCAACTCCTCAATGGTAAATTGACACTCTTCCGAGTTTTCTTTCAAATAACTATAAATTTTCTCCATAGTCAAGTCAACATGTGAAGTTGGTCGGTAATCTCTTTTTTTGTCCACTTTCAGATTTTTGATAAATCTTTGGTAGCAAAATTGGTGGTACCAGGCGTCCACAGCATGCAAATCGTCTTCATTTCTGATTTGGTCCTGTATTTTCCTGGCCCACTCATCACCACGAATCTCAGCTGTTTTCATTACAGAATCTCTAATTGCTGTTTTCGTAGTTACTTTGTGAATGGCATTTCGTTTTTGTGGTGGCAGCTTCTGCTGTTTTGACAAGAAATGTTCTTCATCACTTTCTCCACACAAAAAACATTGTTTTCTGAAATTGAAACGTCCCGTTTTCCACGAGTTGAGGCAGACACGCCAGCCTGTTGATTTTTGTGATGGTCTTGACGAAGAGCTGCAGCAATCATTTTCTCATTAAAGTACATAGATTTTCTGGCAAGCTTTATGCACTGTCACTTGCTCTAAGCCCTTCAGAAAACTTTGATGATTACGATTCTTACTTTTAACACTACATTTTTTAAGAGTTCCCACTCCTTTCTTTTGCACTACTACTATTCACCTTCACTCAAGTTCAAATTGCAAATAAAGCGCACCATGTCTGGCCGTCCTCTTCCTCCATCCCTTTGAGTACCAAATTCTGCCGTCTGATTCTATTTTCCAAGTTGTCTATTTTGTCCTCTGTTTCTGCTCTCTGTGCCTCCATCTCTTCCCTCCACCTCTGCCACTGTTGTTTCTCCTCTTTCAGTTCTTCAAGTTTGTCTTGTATTTTTTGCCTCTTCATTTCCTGTTCACACTTCTAACCTTCTATTTGTCTTGTCACTTCTTGCTTAAAATTAGTTCCCCACTCGTCTAATGTTTTTCTCCGCTCTTCCATTTGGTTCTTTTGGATAGCCGAAATTTCAGTCAGAATGTTCTCCATCTTTTCCATTCTGGAATTATCTCCCTCCATCTGTTCCTCTTCTGGTTTTATTCCTCTCATCGAAGGGGGCGTTCTTACTGCACCACCTTATTGAAATGCCTTTTCTTGAGTATTTCTTTTTTCCCTGTCTCCTTTAGTGAAGCTATTTGCACGATCTCCTTGTTCCATCTTCCATCCCTTTCACAAACTGACAACTATTATCATGTACCCTTTTCAGATTTTGCTTGTTATTTATATTAGCCCACATATCTGATTTAGACAGCTTTTATAACAAAAAGCTGCCTTTCCAAAAGAAGCGTTTTATTTCAATCAAAACTCCTTCACCAGTCTGTTTTCGCTGCTTATAAATTGTACCAAAATGGAAAATAAAGCACTTTTACCCCTTCAATGATGAAAACTAGTCGAGTTTCACTTCTCTTATCGAGCCCAATCCTCAACACAAGTGAACCACACAAAGAAAATGAATATTTGCCTACAGCAATTTTCGTAGACCACAAATCTTGAGCTTTTACTTCGCAGTCCATCACTGTTAGATGCATTGCAATTCATTGCCCCCCTCCCCGAGACTCTGAGTGGCTATGCCGCACCTGTTGTTTGTGCCCCAAGATGCATTGCGTCCTTCGGACACTACCAACATGTACCGAACTTGGTCTTTGGGAGTAGACGCTGTAAGGCCAGTGTGAGGCGCGCCGTTACATCTCCAAGGCCGGTATGTAACGGGCCATTACACTCTCCCCTCTTAACAAAAACAGGAATCCGTTACTGCCGGTGTGTCAAAGACAACCAACACTCGATAATCCACACCCAGTGTGAAAAAATAAAAACAAAAACCTAAGTGGCTCCAAAAGAGAACCAATCAGCAAATCATAAGGGACAAACACAGACACAAAGCTGGGCTGCCCTGAAGCATACAACAAAATAGAACAATGGCGGCCGGTTCAACGGGTGGCCTTAGTAGACTTGAAGGTGTTGTCAGTTCACAGAAGATCCACCCGGAACCAGCAGCCAATAGACAGGAGTGTAACAAAACAGGGAGGAATTAGAAGGAGACTTTAGGAAACTACCCTGAGAACAGCCACTAGCTCTCCTTGCAATGGGGCTATGCGGGGGCGGGCGCCATCTTGCGGAAAATAATAGTCCCTGAGTGAGTTGAAAAAGAAACAAAAGTAAGGAGGACATATCCATGGGTTCGGAAAAGGAGCAGGAATGGTACACAGAAGAGACCATTATCCAGGTGTCTGATTAGCGAAGGCATGCTCAGTAGAGCCAGACATGGGAAAGCACATTCCACGGCCCGTTGACAAAGGCGGCCCAAACATCACCAACACTACCTCCGCCCGAATGCCATCTCACCACCCTGCGATGTGCTGTCACCACACTGCACCGCACTACTCTATGCTCCCAAGGCCAGAGCCACCTCAAAGGGTGCCACATTACCGAGTAGCCTAAGAGCCCAGCAACGTGTCCTCATCTGGTGGGTGGGTGGGGGAGGGCGTCTTCTGAACAGGAACCTGGCGCCAACTCACGATCTGACCCGTTGGCGTCATGGTGATTGGCGAGAGCATCCAGCCAAAGCTGGAAATCAAAAAATTGTAGCAGTGAAGCCTCCCATTTCCTACAGACTTCATTAAATCTGTTTACTTTCGATTTTGACGTTTTGATTTTTAAATTTATGCTTTAATCGTATACTACTCTGGCCAAGGCCGAATTAAGATTTACTGTGTACACTGTGTCCCTAAAAAATCAACACATTTATTTATAGATTGACCAGAAATTTTGCGCTAATATGTCAAATATACTCAGGTAAATTGCTAACAAATTTTGTGAATTTCTATGGAGTTTTTGCTAAGTTATTATGAAATAAATATTTGGGATTTTTTAGGACACTATATGTGCATATGTAAATGTGAATCTAATAAAAAATATCTGACGATGCTGCGATTAATAGTACTGAGCTTGTAGGCTGCGATGTCCCCTTGGTGACGATGATCTATGGTGGCTTGGCGCTCCTAGAGGACCTCGTTTGTGTCGGGAAGACTGGCAGCTGATTGTGAGGCGCGAAGAGGGTGAACAGATCGTACAACTTTGCGAATGCCCTGGGGTACTAGTTGGCCTCTTGTTGCAACGTCCAAGGAGAAGAGCTTGCTGAAGGCTACCTGGCCGATGCGTGGTCCAGATGGTCCTTGGGTTATGTAAACTTAGTGCTCAGAGATCTCGGATGTGTCCTGCAGTAGGAATGCTTTGTCGTCGCTGTTGGCTCGGTGAGTCCTTGCCGGTCCCTTGATGTCCGCGTCTGCTTCCGTTGGTCAGGGTAGCGTGTTTGTATATAAGAAAGGAGAGTAATAGATACCACAGGCAAAAGAAGTACACCCACAGGGAATGTTTAAATCAAAATCCTTAATTTCCCACGACAGGTTTTGAGCTAAGGAACACATACAGTATACAGGGTGCATAGGAAAGTCCCTTTAACCTGGAATAACTTGCAAACGAAGAGAGCTACAGCTATGCAAATTAGGTAATGACATAATAAAGCAACTATGCCCAACCTAATGCACACGTCAGCAGCGCCCCTAGTGGCAAAATTTGGAAGTTAACCATTGCAAATAGAGAACTAAAAGAGATAAAGCAACATTTCCAATAAGAAAGTTGTAGATTATCAATCAATTTGTACAAAACGACATTTGGTTCACACAGATGAGATAAATGGTTGCCTGTATACCAAAAAGTATCCAAAATCGATGCACCCCATTTTGTGTAAACATGTGAACAGAACACGCAAAATTTATTGCAGAAATACTGTACGTACAGTGCGTAGTGCTGACGTCATCACTGTGCATCTTGACAGCATCATAAGTGCACAAAAACAAAAGACCAACCGTTTCGGTGATACAAATTTAATGTCGAGCATGTTCAAAAAGCTCGCCATTCTCAGTTCCAAAATTTTTCCCTGTGGGCACCAAATGTCGTTTTGTACAAATTGATTGATCCTCTACAACTTTCTAAATGGAAATGTTGCTTTATCTCTTTTAGTTTTCTATTTGCAATGGCTAACTTCCAAATTTTGCCACTAGGGGAGCTGCTGTCATGTGCATTAGGTCGGGCATAGTCGCTTTACTATGTCGTTACCTAATTTGCATATCTGTAGCTCTCTTCGTTTGCAAGATATTCCAGGTTAAAGGGACTTTCCTATGCACCCTGTATGTACACCTTAATATTGCCCTTTAGAGGCTATTACTGTTGCACTAGGCAGCTGCTCAAACGATTTTGCCTTAGCTGAGCTCCAGTATTTATATAAAAAAAAATACAGTAAAGTGGTATGCCTATCTCTTCGCAGGTGATGTGCCTGGGGCAGAGGCAACAAGATCCCCTAGTGGTGACCTAAGGAACTACGGCTCGCAGGAGCGCCCTCGGTGGCTTATGCTGTTTACTGAACAGGCCTAACCATACGCCACCTTACACACGTGGTGGAAGTCGGAACTGCCACGTGGTAACTTAAAACTTAGATTAAGAACTAGTTTTAATTTGACATATCGTTATATTGTGTCTAAACAATCGTTTTGATATGCTAGATCGCGTTTGTACATGTAACGTTTATATAGAATTATTAAACGGTATTTTAATTGAAATACTGTCTGGCGATCTTTTTAGGCTTATCGACGCCTATACGTTTTTTTACCTTACTCCAGTTTTATGCGGAGGCGGGGCTTTGGAGCTGTAATGCGCCACTGCATTCCCATTAGCTGCGCACAACCTTGGGGGTAAAAAACTCTAATAACTCGAGAACTGTTGGAAATATATTCTGTAACTACAGAACATTAAAATGTTCAGCATGACATGTTACATTTTATTCAATCGTGTACGAAATTATATAAAATAAAGGGAGTGACCGGCGCATATCCGAAGTCCTTTTCCGTGGAAGAGACTCCATTTGCGGCCTGAAATGCGGAAAAAATTGGGATCGTCACAATAACTGAATTGATGCAATCAAATCTGTGAATAGCAGGAATGAAGACGATCTCAGTTCATCTGTTGCTGTTTAGGGCAAGTTAAATCTTTCCATGATATTAAGTAGAAATCTGGCAGCCAACCATTTCATTTCTTTTGCAACATTAACAGTTTCAGAATAGAAAATGTAATTTAATAAGTTCCTGATGCATCTTATTATAATCTTCTCCTGCTGGGGAGAGTGTAAAGAAGTAAAATACGTCAATATAAAATTCTTCAGCATATTTTTCAGAAACTTCTATGTCTTTGCGGACTGCTTTATGAACAGCATGAACCGCGCTGTCAGACCCTCTAGTGCTGCCAAGCGGCCGATAGGGCCGACCGGACGTGTTCCTTTACTCAGGAACACGAGAAACGAAAAATGGCGGGGTCGTGGATGCTTTGGATTCACAGGCTTGGTCAAATCTTGCAGACGAGGCGCGTAAACCAGGAGAAGTCCTCACCTTGAGGCACAGAAGTTGATTAGGACTTGCGGACAGGACACGTGTACTAGGATAAGTCCTGTAAAACTCCAGGAGTGGCTATGAGCTCTCGATATTCAAAGGATGATTGTACTCCCAGCTCATAAAAAAACACAGCAACCGTGTAATTTGTGGCCGACTAGTTTCGACTTTAATCAACAAGTCATTTTCAAGGCCGGTGGATTTTTGACGGCTAATTGACAAAAACAGCAGATTAACAAAGGAAATCTGAGAGAAGTCAAGTTCGATAAGCAATATACCTCAGCAATTAAAAGTACATAATACAGTGTCAGATCCAGTCAATAGATCCAAAGGATCACGTCATAACTATAGAGCATAACATAACTACCAGAACAATAACAAACAGCCAAGTTTAACTTACAATTTCTGCAGATGGTATTATCCTCTTACATGACACCAGACTAAATGCAGGTTTAACAGTAGTTAACAGCCATTTTACATAGCGGCCGGGAACCGGTCCCATGAGGTCACTAAGTGTTACAACATCAGTTATATTTCGACTTAATTGTATATACATGGTTTCACTTATATTTAATTTACATCGATTATTTGCCAGCTCAAGGACATACATTTCGGCCGAAGGGGGATGATTGGACAACAAAAAATGAATGCTAACATTGGAGTTATGATTCTGCTTCATATGTTCCGAAAATCTAATACCAAATTGCCTACAGGCCTGACCAATGTATATGGCTGAACAGGTAGTACATTTAATACAATAAGCACCTGAGCGATGTGTCTAGGGTATCACTTTTACACTCGGGAGCCATTTTTTGATATTATTATTCGCATAAAAAGCTACAGAAATATTATATCTATTGAAAATAGTTTTTAATTCATAACTAAGATTATTAAACTGTAGAGCAATAAAACCCTTATTCGAGACCTTAACTAAAGTACTTATACTATCCATATTTATTTTCCGTAAAACTCTAATGTATATGTCATCAACCCATTTTTCCCGCAGATTATTAATAATACAGCATTTCTTAAGAAATAACAATTCCTTCTGGATACACTTCGGACTTAATTTAAATTTCAAAATCCGGTAGATACAACTAGGGTAAAGTGACCAATTGTGGGCCACAAATAAATTCAAAGTTGATAAAGTCCCTCTTATAGTGTTTGTATATGCGCCAATTAATATTAAACACGAAGAACACTTATTCACGTAAGAAATTCATATTTCAATTCCACATTTCCTGCATTACAATTTTCAAAATTAATAGGTTTTCGGAAAATGGGAATTTGACCATATCTGGGCATGCTTAGACCAATTGTGGACCACCTTGCAAACAAAGCCACTTTGCCTTTGTCCATGCTTATTGGTGAATCCAAATATGAAGTATTACGTAACCAACAGATTCATGCTCTTTTTTGCTAAGCATAGATTTATCCTAAATTGCTAGGCTCAAATAGTTAATAAAAACACCATTACACTTGTCCAGCCTAATCAAGTGACCTATTTTTCTTATGCATTTCGAATCCTTCAGAGAACAGTTTTTTATACAGATAGACTAGCTACTAATACCAAGGCCTAGCAATTTAAATTTTCCAAACTTAGCCTAGCTTACCCC
The DNA here is from genome assembly GCA_023279145.1 of Glomeris maerens. Lineage (NCBI taxonomy): Eukaryota > Metazoa > Arthropoda > Diplopoda > Glomerida > Glomeridae > Glomeris > Glomeris maerens. The sequence continues at coordinate 8,054 of WWPM01023520.1, forward strand.
TGCATTGTATCATAGCTGTACCTATTCTGGAAGTACGCCCAAAAAGGGTAAATCTATTGACCCAGAATAGGTCCTAGCTATGCCCACATTAGGGCCAGTTGTATAGATTCAATATTGGGCACATTGATGACAAATGAAAAGTATTTTACTTCATTTTAATGCATTTTATATAATTTAAAACATTGAAAATCTTAAAAAAAATACTAATCCAGCTTTAGACAATGTTCTTAATTTTGAAATAAGCAAGACAATATAACTTACCAGCCTACAGATTTCGAGAAAATCGAGCGGGAAAAACAGTGAACTTTTATTAGCACCACTATATGTCTACTATTGGTAAATGTATTGCCGAAATGTGACAAAAAGAGGTAGAAACTACTTAATTTTCGATCCCTTCCATTAAAGCGATCCTAGTACTGGATTTTAATGTATGAGCAAGGAAATTTTGAAGTGGCCCAGAATAGGTCAGTGGCCCGCAATTGGTCACTTTGCCCTATATATAAAGGCAATTTTATTCGAAATGGGGTGATTAGATTTATTATCAACAAATCGGGGAACAAAAGTAGGTTTCCGGTACACATCGAAAGTAAAGCCATTAGGTTCTCTATAAATCTGTACATCCAGAAAGTTTAACCCATTCGATTCCTCGTGTTGTTCGGTAAATTGAATCTTACTGTTCCTACTATTTATATTCTTCAAAAACATATTGAATTGCCTTGTTGAAAAATTATGCAAGATAAAAATATCATCTACATATCTCTTCCACATTTTAATTTGAGTAAATTCCAAAATGATCTCCCTTTCAAAAGATTCCATAAAAATGTTAGCTAGAATAGGGGCAAGTGGTGAGCCCATGGCCAGTCCATCAGTTTGCTTGAATAATTTACTATTAAACATGAAGTAGTTCTGATCCATCACGGTCTTAATCAAATTAATAATTCCATTACTGAAGTTATAATCAAAACCATTATTAGCAATAATTTTTCTATTAAAGGATAGGTCAGACTTAAAGGGACACTGGGATAAAGAGCAGTTACATCCAAACTTGCCATTTTAAATTTAAACTCCCCATTATTAAGGTCTCTCATGCTACCAATAAACTCCACAGAGTTCTTAACACTATATTCATCAGACCTTTTCAAAGTAAATAAAAATTCACTAAGCCATTTCGCCAATTTATAAGTAGTAGTATTTATACCTGCTACTATGGGTCTGATCGGGACATTATCTTTATGAATTTTTGGTAAACCATAGAACCTACCTACCGTAGGGTTCGGTAGAATCAAGGATTTAGTTTTAAAATCCGAATGAAAAAGGAACGAAACATTTCAGAGTTTCTCCTTCAATTCTTTTTGACATTTCCTGACCACTTTATCTTCCTCCGAATTAATGATGAAAACTTCAGAATCATTGATGGATTTCTCACAATTCTGGATGTAATCATCTCTATCCAAAATTACACACTGATTATTTTTATCCGCTTTAAGGACAACTAAATTATGTTGAGGTAGATATTTCCGAACCCCAGATCCCATATGTGGGTACATGCCAATGTGATTATTTTTTGTTTCTGTCCTATTTGTAAGGAACCATTTATTAAGTGAGACTATTATCTCATCCCCAAGCATTATTTTCTTTTCATATGGTACCTGCAGACCTCTAACAGCACAGTCCAAAGTTTGAGTAAAGGACTTCACATCAACTGGTTTCGGTAGATTAAAACTTAAACCCTGATTTAAAAATGTCAGAATATCCAGATCTATTGGTTGATGACTCATATTTTTAACAAAGGGAAAATCATCCTCATGATTACATGCTACCCGCCTCGGCTTCTTTATGTCCTTAACGTTATCCACTCTCCTGTGATTTTTCCTTAAATTACTTAATTTTTTTTGGAGACGTAAACTAATCATTTTGTGTAGATTGTTTAAAGTACTCGACATAATCTGCCATTTAATATATTTAGTATATTGCTTATCGAACTTGACTTCTCTCAGATTTCCTTTGTTAATCTGCTGTTTTTGTCAATTAGCCGTCAAAAATCCACCGGCCTTGAAAATGACTTGTTGATTAAACTCGAAACTAGTCGGCCACAAATTACACGGTTGCTGTGTTTTTATTTATGAGCTGGGAGTACAATCATCCTTTGAAGGATAAGTCCTCACCTTAAAGTACAGAAGCTTGATTAGGACTTGCAGACTGGGCATGTATACTAGAAGTCCTCAGTGAAAATGGCAAGAGCAGAAGGGTACCGGGGTTTAAATAGAAGTTTCCATTCTCAGTCATGTGATTTCCAAGAACTGAAAACAGACCCAGAGAAACCAGAAAAGTTACGCAACTGGTGATGCCGGTATAAGGTCACTAGACCTTGGGTTCGTAACACCCGCAGAACTCAATGTCAACAAGTCCTTTTGCACAAATTCATGCATAGAGTTGTTCATCTATCTTTTAAACTGGATGACTTATTTGTCATTACTCAGTTACTGTTGTTACCTTTAAATCGTTGGAAAGGTGTGGTTGTGATTCTTCCATCTGCATTTATTCATTGTCCAATCAAATATTAATTTTGCTGTGTTGGTGATTCATAAGTTGAACAACTTTACACACTACATACATACACAAGGAACTAGGCTGCACGATCTACATGTGCGCCGCCATCTTACTAATTGCCCACGTGGTTTTTCGTGGTGGCATCACGACCTTTGCGCTATCTGATTGCAAAGTGACTACACGCCTCCAGGTTGAGGTCAACAACATCTCACATTGTTGTCGGAAGTTGTAGCTGTTAGGCCGGTTTTGAACCATGCCATTACAGCTGTATTTTGCCGGTAAATACCGTGCTGTTGCATTACTTCTTTCTGGTATCTTCTGGATACAGTTAAAACTCGGTTTTACTCCTACTACAAGACCTTGCTCATAATATATCAATTCAAAAATTTGTTTCTATTTTTTTACTCATCTTGCAATACTCTTGGAAACCAATGTGTGCCAACCTTGGTTCCACTGAATCTGGTAAACTTTATTTATTTTGTCTGGTTTTACTATACAGGGTGTCTCTAAATTCATGGTCAATACTTTAGTGGCAGTACCCACTTGCGGAGGCGGCCGAACGCGAAACCACCCGAGACGAAGCTCCCCGAGTGCCTACACCGGAGTTTGCTCAGTACACTCTCACAAGCATCTGGCATCTGTCTCGTGCGACGATTTCCTGCGAGACAGTATAACTGGTGAATTCGATCCCCCAAATCAAATTTCACTAAAATAGTTAAAAAATACGAAAGCCTTTTCAATTAGAAACAAAAACCACTTAGATTGAAAACAAAAACCATTTAAATTGAAAATAAAAACCACTTAATTTAAAAAGAAAAGCGATTTCATATTCAAAAAAGGAGGGTAGCAACAAAGAAACTAATTAAAATCGTTGTGGTTCATATTTTAAATTATTTCTTGTTTATTTTAATGTTTTTGCGTTTATTTTAAATGAGTTTTGCTTAATTTAATTGGCTTTTGCTTAATTTAAATGGGTTTTGCTTAATTTAAATGGGTTTTGTTTAATTTACTGCTTTTTGGTTTAATTTGTTGTTTGAATTGTTTGTATGTTTAAATTAAATTGTTTTTGATTTTAATATAAAGTGGCGAAGAAAGACGAGAGTGTACTGGTCGCTCTCGCATTCGGTTGTGGGTGGAGTCGCGCACCGCGCCTCCTTTGACTCGTGCCAAAATACCGACTCCTGACGGAGCGAACCGTAGCGAGACCAGGCCAGAACCCGGACACAGTGTCAAGTGGTCGGGAAAACCGGAAATTGGTCGGGAATACTGAATTGGTCGGGAAAACTGGGAATTGGTCGGGAATTTGGGAAAAATACCCCCCTCTCCGCCCATAAATGACGTCACACTTCAAGGGGAGATTTTTAAAGTGTGACAAGAGACAAGGGAGGGGGAAGGGATTATTACTCAAATCTCACCCCCCCCCCCCCGGGCTCCCAAATAACCGGGAAATGACTTGGAATTGGTCGGGAATTCCGACCAGTCATTTTGCTAGACACTGCCGGTTACACTCTCGTACTGGCCTGGCCTCGGCGGGTGTGTACTGCCAGCATAAGAGTACCCCAACAGAAACATATACAACATTTGAATGTATGGTCCAAAGTACTGCGTTAAAGAATGGCAAGTACAAAATATTTCAATAACAGATGTTTAATCACAGATACTGCTCAAAAGAATTATCATTGGCCAAAATGCACGCCTCACATATGTGCCTATGCATCGATCGTTGTAAGCATTCAAAAACATGTTTCGTTAATAGCTGTAGCAATGTAGCACTTGTCCGCCGTTATGAAACACTTGCCATTCAAAGTTCAAACCTATTAAGCAATTGCATTTTCTGCTATTGAAATGTTTTGTCCAGATCATTTTTAACTGTGTACTTTAGACCATCCATTCCAATGTTATATACGTTTCTTATAGGGTACTCTAACATATCCTAAAGTATTGACCATGAATTTAGAGACACCCTGTATATCATAATTTCAATGTTATTACAATAAGGAGCGTGATTTGACTTAATGTGATGATCGAATAAAAACCAATTCATATGATAATTGTAACTCGTGTATTTTTTTTTCCAGCCTATTGGTCTTTACGTCTTGGAAAATTGCCAGATTGATGCAGATGACCTGAGCCCAATGATGAATTCTTTCTCAATAAGTAAGCCTTGTGCAGCCGAAATACTTCATACAGGGCTTTTCAAAATTCAGCGGTCAAACTGAAAGGGTTTCTTCCCAGTTTTTCTGCAGGGAATTCATCCATCCAATTTGTCCGCTGAATTATTAATCGTCCTGCATACAAATACCTAATTATTTAAAAAGTCCTTATTAGGCCATGCAAAATTAATTCTACGTTAATTTATCGTCCGGAATTTTTTTAAAATCGGCAAGGCGGGCGGAATTTTATAAAGAATTTTAAAATTTGAAAAGCCCAATTTTCGCTAAATCGGCGCGGCGGGAATTTTTTTCCCCACATTTTCAATTGTCTGGCCCAATTTATAAAACAACGCAAAAACGCCGCCGTTGACAATGCAACAATGCCCTTGGAAAAGTAACTTTTATTTTCAAGGTTAAATATGTTATTGTTTAACTGAACAAAAAACCTAGAACGAGCAAAATAATCATTTGTGTTTTTAATCATGTTTTATTGGTTTTTTAATTATTGTGCCAGTCCGGATTAGCGGGCGTCCGGATCAGCGGGGTCCGGATTTCCGAGCTTATACTGTATATTTACTATCTAATTAGTATTGTAAAAACAGTTTTACGCGGGTATAGTTCGATTTTGGTGCCAAGGCATGCGACGTCGGCGCGCGGGTTCGAGGCTAAAGCTCGCCGCCCATCTCCATGCCTTCGCAATCGAACTGGCTCCAAGTTTACTGAAACGCCTATCAAGAACTTGAGTAATTTTTATAATTTTTAAGATTTCCTTAAAGTAACGAAGAATTCGATATAATGGCGCTATTGCTAGCATCCAATCAACAAGGAATTATCGCATAATTTTTCCCTTTTCTCAAAAATTTTTATGGCGCGGGCAATTTTTTTTTAAAATTAGAAATGCGAATTTCACAAAACTC
>WWPM01023522.1:0-26664 GCA_023279145.1 Glomeris maerens
GATTTCGAGGAATAAAAAGCTGTAATTGGTATAGTGTAGTTCTAACAGCTAATTAGTAAGATATATATATGTTAAATGTAAAATTTTGAAGAAAAAACAAGGAATTCTGTGACAGAATTACGGTTTGGATTCGTCTTTCATCTTCTTCTTAAAGAAATAAGCTATGAATATTGATGAAACAAGTGGCACAAATAATAACACGTGATCCCGGAAATAATGCGCACTCTAACTGAAAGATATGTTGTGTATTTTGTAAGAAAAACATGTTTGTACTTTGCATATAGCTGAGTGGAAACTGTGTACTAATTCTGATGGAAGTCCATGTTTAAAAGGAATTTGAATTTTTTGTAGAGGTTTCATGTGAAGATGTACAGTGTGAACAAAGCGAATTGTTAGATGGTTACGTCATTGTCATCTTCAAGCACCTGTATTCTTCTGCTTTTTTTTAAAAGAAAGAAACTCTCTCTAACTCACCCCAAAGTGTGTAACTAGGAAAAAAAGAAATAGTTTTTTTTTGTTATTTTCTCCTTGTGAAAGTTAAAAGTATAGAATAGAAGAAAGTGAGTGAGTGGTTCTCGTCGTTACAAAAATTGCGCCACTTTCCTTCTACAATTTAAACACAAACAATTCTCCCTCAACGTTAAAAAATCCCGCATTGTTCACCAAGATTTCTTTGAAATCCTGCAGAAAATAAATAAAAAACAACTAGGTACATAATCCCCCCCCACAAATCCTGGAAACGGAAAACCTCTAACTTAATTTATGCACCGTCTCCGAATTCCTAGAAGATCAGGGAAGCAAACTTTCTTTATGCCATAAAACTCAGTTACATATAGGCCCTTTGCACCTAATGGGAAACTTGAAAAGACCAGTGAAGCCTGGAAAATTGATTCGCATTTAATAAAGGGTTTCACCGTGAAATGGATAAACATACCCAAGTAAAAATATGCTGCAGTTTTTCTATAAAAAAACGAAATAAAACTTCAAAATTTCTGCAAAATTGTGAACACCTATTTCTGAAATTATTCTGTAAATAATTATAATCAACGGAAATTCTTAACATTAAAATCAAAAGACAATTTGTAGTAAAATACAAGCTTATTGAGAATAAGATGGATGAAACCTTTTATGGTACATACTGGCAGCATTATTATTTATCAGTTATTAGACTATCATGTTGGAAAGATGAATTATACAGTGAAAATGTTGAAATTATGTCTTTAAAAATGAAGAAAATTAAGACAACTTTTAAACGGTTTCTGCAGAATTTCTGCAATGACTGGAAATAACAATCTGTATAGAAAATCTACAAATGTTTGTACTAAATCTGAAATTCTGCATCTGGAAATGTGCTGCAGATTTTGTAAAAAAAATATAGATTTCTGCGAATAATCTACGAAATTACAGTTTGTTTTGTAGATTTTCTGCAGAAATCAATGTTTTAATGTAGAAAAATCTGCAGCACTTTTGTTTTTCCGGGGTAATAAGTCAGTTATGTGGAGGCTGACATTTTGGTTTCCAACACTCATAACCGCATCAAGGAAGAGCTTAAAGTGCAATTATTTAGTCCTTTTCCTAATTACACAGCTAATAGCTTAATACTGTACCCTTTCCGGATTGGCTAGGCCTATTTAGGGCACTTGTTTCCTGTCAACCAATCGGATGCCAGCCCCAATATTGTGTCTCATTTTTGTAAAGAAAAACCCACATTTATCAGATTTGCCGTGACACAGATGATTGCATTCATTCCCTGTATCAACTGTTCACTAAATTTTACTAGTAGATTTGGGAAGTAATCGTATACGCGGAGATCTCGGGAGTAACGTAGATGCCGCTTATTACGGGTACATTTATTTGTATGCAAAAAAATATTAATTCTACATTTTGGGGGAATGGTTTGAAATGTATTTGCAGCTTTGACCAACTGCGAGCTGAACTGCATGCCGAAAGGTGAGCATTTCTACTACCGGCACGCGAGGAAGGTGATAGACGGCACTCGCTGCGATGCCGATGCCGGTATGGATGTCTGCGTTGACGGTGTGTGCTTCGTAAGTATAGAACTATATCTGGAGAGAAAGAGAAAGAGAAAGAGAGAGAAGAGGCATAGAAAGATTGGAATTGATTGTTATAGCCTGTCGGCTGCGACTTGATGCTCGGCTCGAACGCGGTCGAAGACAAATGCAGGGAGTGCGGCGGAGACGGGAGCGGTTGCGATACGAGGCAAGACGTCTACGACAACGATAACCTGCCTATCGGTAAGAAAACCCCATCGGTAAGAAAACCCCATCGAAATGCGACCAGATTGAAGGTTTCTAGGCCGCAAAAAGGCTTATTTACGCCGCCGCCAGCGATGCACCATGGGAAGGGGGGTGGGCAGGTGCGGACCACGGCGCTCCTGCTAACTGACACGCTTTTCTGGCTTTTGCAGGCTACAATGACATTCTGTTGATACCTCCCGGTGCAACGACCATATCTATTCAGGAAAAACATGCTACTAATAACTACCTCGGTAAGTTGGCGCGTTTACAGGCTGTTTCGAAAGTATTTGAACGCGAATCTGACCGATCTTTTGAAACTTGCCTACTCTATATCCAAGATTTGAATATGTTTGCAATGTAAAGTTAAGTTTCTTTGTGTCTGCCTTTTCTCTTTCGGCGAACGTACATACACTAGTATATATGGAAATGAAGTTTGAAAAATTCAGGATGCGCATCCGACGATTCAAACCAAATGAATTCTGTAATTCTCGCGGAATCTGCATACGTATAACTTTTAGTCTCGTCTTGTTTTGAATAAAATAGCCGTCCGCAACCTGAAAGGGCAGTATTACCTAAATGGGAACTGGAGAATAGATTTCCCACGCGATCTCCATTTTGCCGGCACCACTTGGGTCTACGAGAGGCGCCCCCACGGCGTAGTGGCCCCCGAGAGCCTCCGAGCTGTCGGACCGACCACGGAACCGATTTACATTGTGGTAAATATGGTTGTTTAATACTAAAACCAAGTTGGACATGAACTCACTTTGGGAAGAAACTGTTTTTTTTTTTTGCAGCTACTTTACCAAGAATCGAATCCGGGGATCAACTACGAGTACTCGGTACCCAAAGGGGTAACTCCTGCCCCTCAAGCTGAAACCTACTCGTGGGTTTATGGGCAGTATGGCCAATGTACTCGCACCTGCGGAGGAGGTTTGCATAATATAAAGTTCACTTATGAATTTGAAATTTAAAACACAAAAAACTCACACCCGTGGTTTACGACTATTCTCGCGCATCACTGAATCACTTGACATTTAACATCCTTTCTTTACGCAATTCGGCTTTTTTGTTTTCACCGAAAGATAGACGATGACCTAATGCGTACTTATCTCAATTTCAAATGTGGAGCGAATTTCCTGAAATGTTTTTTATTTATTTTTAACTGTCTTGCACCCGCAACAATCGACAAACAGAAGTCACTTTATTACTGTGATTATAATAGGGTGGCGTTTGATATTAAAAGAGTTTTAAAACATCTTTAATTTGCAGCTAATGAATAAAGATATACGAAGCACCTAGAGCTATTATAGCTATATTGCTTGGTTAAATTACGAGGTTACGCGTAAAATATGCACCCCTTATCGGTATACACACCTAGCCAAGGGTTTTAATGTTCAGTCTACCAAAAAAATAAACCGTCTCCTAACCGGCATTAATGGTAATTTCATTTTGTCGGCAGGTCAACAAGTTCGCGCCGTGAGCTGCGCGAGGACCGCGGGCTTCGAAGTGGTAGCCGATTACTTATGCGATCCGCTGATGCGGCCCGCGACCACCAGGACCTGCAGTACCCAATCTTGCCCACCCAGGTTCGGTTTGCGCACGGTTTAATATGCTGTTCGATTAGCACACAAAAGACATTAATATGGAGGAAAAAAAAAATAAAATAAAATGGCAGCTGGTTCACGGGCAACTGGGAGGAGTGTAGTTCGACTTGCGGAGGAGGAGTGCAGTTCAGAGTGGTGTACTGTCAGAGGGTGTCCAATGGCAATTCTTTGGCCGTCGTCCCTCACGAGGAATGCGTGAAGGAGACCGGCCCCAGACCTTCTCACACCCGGAGGTGCAACGACCACATCAAGTGCCCCGCGTGGCATCCGGGACCGTGGTCTCCGGTACGTGCGTATTGTTGAAATGCCATAATATCACCAAAGAGAGAAGGAACACTGGGCGGGGAGTATTTCCTTTATCCCGCCCTCTTTCCATAAATTAACCAATTGAAGCATAGCGTCATTTTTCGCTTACTTCTTCCCGGGACAAGTACGAAGTGTTTTGCTCATAATCTTTCATAAAATATTCTCTTAATAATCGTACCATTTGTTTGCCCTTTCTTCCTTTTGTTTGCTTGATTAACATCAGCATTAGATGTTTCACATAAAACCACAGAAGTTTCAGAAAACAGTGATCGCCTGAACGCGGCCGCCATTTTGAAATGTCCTGCTACGTTTGCTCTTTTGCCAGGAGAACGTAATCTACACCGACTGACTGCCATTGGCTGAAATTTAGCCACGCCCAGTGTTCCTTCTCTCTTTGGTGATATTATAGCTTATGAAACAAAGAGAAAATGATGTTATTTCTGTCTCGGACAGCAAAGAAGTTGTTTTCAGAATTTACGCACGGCATCTACTAATGAAATCTTGCCAAGGAAGCTTCCGCTTAAATTCTAAATCTTAAGATTCCTGATTGTTTTAGCTCCCGATTGCTTATACCCTGATGATGATTGTGTAAAACAGACTGCGATATTATATTAGTTGACCTTTAAATTTATGAGAGAAGGGATTTATCTTTATACTGGGATAAAATCAGTTTCAAAGTTAAAAAGCAAAATTAATAATTTGAGAAATTCGCACAATTACTTTCAGCGGTTGTTGCATTATATGGGATCGATCGTTAAGACTTATATAAATTGTAATGAATGTGATTACGTGAAATAGTGCGATCGCATCTGCGGTTTGGGTGACCAGTCCAGGGTGCTGACCTGTCAGCGTCGAGTCAACAGCCAGCTGGAGCTGTTCCCGGACTCGGCGTGTTCTTCGCTGGACAAACCCCTCGTGCACCAGAACTGCACCAACGGTCCCTGCGAAGGTGTCGACTGGATCGTGTCGGACTGGACAGGTGTAAGTGCGAACGCGTTGAATTCAAAGGGAAATGGATTTAATTGAATCGGTTCGACGCGGCTTCACGCAGTGCGATGCGTGCAGCATCCTGCTGGAGTCGAGGACCGCGCTGTGCTCCACGCAAGGGGGCAAACTCTTCCCCGACACCATATGCGACACGAGAAGACTTCCCAACCTCAGACGTGACTGTCCGGAGAGCCCCCCTTGCGAGGTGATGTGGTACACCACCCAGTGGAGCGAGTGCTCGACCAAATGCGGCAACGGCGTGCAGACGCGTGTCGTCTTCTGCGGCACCACCAACGAGGAAACGATCCGGAAGGTCGACAGTTCCCTGTGCGACCCCAAGAAACGCTACGACGATTACAAGAACTGCACCGGGCCGCCTTGCGAGGGCCTCTGGTTCACCGGTCCTTGGAACAGGGTACGGCTAAGCCTTTTTCTCGTTTCCATAACCTAGGCATTAATAGGGATTCCACTTTCCAGTGCACCGCGCCGTGCGGAGGTGCGCATCGGACGCGAAAGGTCCTTTGTCTAGTGGAGGAGCTGGTCGTCGAGAACAAGCTGTGTGACCCCAGCAACAAACCACTTTACAAGGAGAATTGCAATCCAAACCCGTGCGATATCGGTCAGTTAGTTTGCCTTATTATATAACTTACCACGTAGGTATTCTTCGGAATTTGAAATTGTAACCATCTTATACGCAGATGAGATCTTGACCGTTGGAGGATGCAAGGACTCGAAGCACGGTTGTTGCCCGGATGGTGTGACCGCGGCAGGCCCCAACTTCGAAAATTGCCCGACACCCGCACCGTCAACCAGCGGCGGTTGCGAGACCACGGAGTTCGGTTGTTGCGCGGATGGAGTTTCCCCGGCTCTCGGTCCATTCAGGTTTGCCCCCAACTTGACTAAATAGATCTGGTGTTAGAAGTCCGCAAAATAAACTATACGGTCTCAATGGGCATTTGCAGGAAAGGGTGCGTGAAAGTGACCAAGTGCGAAGAGACGAAGTTCAAGTGCTGTCCGGACAACGTTACCCCGGCCAAAGGGCCAGACAATCTAGGATGCCCCGTGCCGGAGACTTGCGCGCAGACCGCGCACGGCTGCTGCCCCGATGGCATCGAAGCCGCTCAAGGGCCGGATTTCGCCGGATGTAAATTTATTACCAGGTATAGCTACCTATAACAGTTGAAGTTTGAACCTCGGAGTGGGTTTGACACGTGATTTTCACAGCAACGCGTGCAACGACACCGAGTTCGGGTGCTGCGCCGACAACTTCACCGTTGCCGGAGGACCGGAAGGCGAGAACTGTCCCTCGCAGGCAAGGAACGTGACTGAGATTGGAGACGACATCGAAGGATCCGGCGTTGGCGAACCCTGCGGCGGATTGGACCTCGGCGCTTGCGGGGACGGTAACGTGACGTCCAACGTGACCATCGATTGCGAAGACGCGCCGTTCGGCTGCTGCCCCGATGGCGCCTCGGCAGCCGACGGACCCGAGGGCTCCGGCTGCGAAATCCCAACCGATACCCCGATGGACTGCGAGAACACCCTTCACGGTTGCTGCCCCGACGCGATAACTGCCGGTAGGTTTTCGCGACAACCCCTTTTTAAAAAGGCCTATGTTCGAAACAGGGTCTGTGTCAAAAATCTCAAACTTCAATCGCCCTGATGATGTCTCTGTAACTTTTTGGACACAGCTCTTGGTCCGGATCACGAAGGTTGCGCCGAGAAGCTATCCACGGTGCCTCCGGACACGGTGACCAACGCAACGGGTACCACGGAAGAGGAAGTGTTTCCTTTCAACGTCACTACTGCACCTGACTGGGACATTGATGGCAACTTTTCCTACGTTGATGAGCTGAACGTAACCGATGCGGACGTGACAACCGTGGATCCCGAGATCGCGGAATGGCTGAACGTAACCGACGCGAACGTGACCACCGTGGACCCGGACAAGGAGGAATGGCTGAACGAAACGACCACCGAGGTCCCTGGCCACAACCAAACAACCGCTAACATCACCGAGCCCTTACTCCCGACTCCGGTCTACGACTGCGCTCAGACGCGGTACGGCTGCTGCGCCGACGGGATCGCCGCGGCCCACGGGGAGGGCCACGCGGGATGCCCGCCGCCACCTGTAGACAAAGGTCACTGTTCGAGTTCCCCGTTTGGATGTTGCCCGGACGAAAGCACCCCGGCCAGAGGCCCCAGCTACGGCGGTTGCGGCTGCGAGACCTACCCCCACCACTGCTGCCCCGACGGCGTAACGCCCGCTCTCGGTCCGCAATACACGGGTGGGTAATAAAAATATCGCTTCGTTGCGCCAAAGAGCTGCTTAATTTAGAGGAGTGACATGCGTGCAGTGTCTTGCCACGCCCCCGTCGCCATTTTGAAGCGGGCTGTCGTCCTCGATTGGCTGATAACTCGTAGACGAGGTCTACCTGGCCAATTAGGCTTAGACGTTGTTGACGGTGGGCGGGGCACGAACGCTTCGAAATGGCGGACGGGCGTGGCTTTAGAGTGCACGCATGTCACACTGCATGGTTTCGATGCGGAATTTGCAGGCTGCAGCTGCGAGACGTTCGTGCACGGCTGTTGCCCGGACGGCAGGACTCCTTCGCGCGGAGCCAACTACGAGGGTTGCGGCTGCGACGCCGCCGAGCACGGCTGCTGCCCGGACGGAAGGACGGCCGCGACCGGACCCAACTACGAAGGCTGCGGTTGCCAGGCTACCTACTACGGCTGCTGCCCCGACAACAGGACTCCGGCCACCGGTCCCAAGTACGAGGGATGCGGATGCGAGGCTTCGTATTACGGTTGCTGCCCCGACGGACGTACTCCGGCTCACGGCACCAACCACGAAGGCTGCGTTCCGGAGAAAGTCATGAAGCCAGGAGGTGAGTGTACTTATATACTGTACCTGGCCACGCGTTGCTGTGGCTGTGGTGTACTTGGTCAACATCCCTTTTCCCTCCCCTCAATTTGTCGTATGCTTGGAGTGACGCGAGCGGCCGGTTGAATATTCGTCGAGCCGCGCCGGTGCTAATCTTGCCGAATCAGGGGGGGGGGGGGGGCGGACACGTTGTTTGGGGAAGCGTGGTGTAGCAAGCGTGTGATTGGGAAAAAAATGCATGTGATTGGACATGAAGATGGAGCGGCTTGACGCGGTCGTGCATGATATGCAAAAATGGTTGGGCTAAAAAAATGGAGTGGTGTGGCGCGGCGTGGCTTAAAACGACGAATATTCGACATGCGGTTCCACGCCACGCCGCACCACTCCACACGGCACCAATCCATGCCACTCCATCCACGCCGCGCCACGCCACGCCACACCACTCCACACGGCACCACTCCATGCCACTCCATCCACGCCGCGCCACGCCACGCCACTCCATCCACGCCACGCCACGTTACTCCATCCGCGCCGCGCCACGCCACTCCATCCACGCCACGCCACGCCACTTCATCCGCGCCGCGCCACGCCACTCCATCCACGCCACGCCACGCCACTCTATCCGCGCCGCGCCACGCCACTCCATCCGCGCCGCGCCGCGCCCCGCCCCGCCCCAAGGAGGGTTGGGAACATTGTAGGTTATGCAAGGCATGAAACAGTCCGTGGGAAAGTTGGAAATATACTCACGGAGTTAATTCTGCGTTTTGCGATGTAATAACTTCTACGTTGGACGACTCGATGTTATTCAGTGTTTTGAAAGTTAGGAATGGAACAGGGAAATTGGCGATTATGATTATAACTCTCACTGGTAAGTCAGGTGGGTAATGGGCACCCAATAACGCTCAGGGGGTGGTTTTTGGCGCTGTGGCAAAATTTGGTGTAAATCGGTGCAGTAGTTTGTGAGGAGTTGTGCGACAAAGCTGAAAAGTGGCTTCATTTTTTATATATATACATAGATAGTAGGATCCTATTCGGATCTACCGTCTTTCAACCAACGTAACGATTAAAGCGCAGAGTACGGCGCAACCTTAGGAATGCGAATCTGATACTTTGCGTGATTTGGAAATAATCTAGCCGCAATTTAACTTTACTATACGTACGTATATTGCAATCTAAAGCACTCTGGTTTCATTCCACGCTAATCTAATCTAATCTCATCCAAATCTAATCTTATGGAATCTGAAATCTCATCTCAATCTCATTGCGAGGTAACCCAACTTTACCTAATTAATGTGCTGTATAAATCTATGGCCTTAATCTAATCAAGGTAATGAAACATCCTATAACTAACCTAATCATGTATACCCGTTATAATACAATACCAGTTTAATCAAACCAAATTAAATTTGATCTAATGTAAATGTAATAGTATAATCTAATTCTGGACTATCCAATTCGTAATGAAATCTGATCTAACGTACCGTAATCTAACCTAATCTACTCATTGCAACCTAATACAATCTTATCTAATGTTCAGTGATCTAACCTAATCTACTCTTTAGAACCTAATCCAATCTAATGTAACCTAAACATAATGATTGACATCGCCCTAATGCAATCGCAGTCGCATCGCGAGACAAATCTTACAGCGAACCTACCTAAGCATATGTCAATTTGAGTAGGTAACGATGGTTTCTGGCTTCCTCGCAGACGTTTGCAGCCTGCCGAAGGAGAGAGGATCCTGCAGGAACTTCACGGTCAAGTGGTTCTTCGACATGGACTACGGCGGATGCAGTCGGTTCTGGTACGGCGGCTGCGAAGGCAACGACAACCGCTTCGAGACCCAGGAGGAATGCCAGCAGGTTTGCGTGGCACCCGAAGGCACCGGTAAATTCCCAGCAACATACCCTCCCCACATTTATTTTCCGATTGAAATCCCATATTCTTATACATGTTTTACCGCGAACCAGAAGCGTGTCGCTTGCCTAAAGTTGTCGGACCGTGCGATGCCCTCGTCGCTTCTTGGTACTACGATGCTTCGGCCGGCCACTGCGGCCCTTTCACTTACGGAGGATGCCTTGGCAACAACAACCGTTTCGAAACGAAAGAGATATGCGAAGAAACCTGCAGGGAACCCGACGAAATGGGTACGCTAGTTTCACCTTCAAGTTGATACTAGACTAGCGTACACTTGGATTTGTAATGCACAAAACAATGTACAGATCCTTGCCTCGAGCCTAAAGTGGAAGGCCTGTGCCGCGGTTACTTCGTGCGCTGGTTCTACGACAAAGAAGATGGCCACTGCAAGGAGTTCGTGTACGGCGGCTGCAAGGGCAACAACAACAACTTTGAATCGGAGCAGGAATGCGTGCAACAGTGCGCTTCCAGAAGCGAGAAAGGTTAGGTTACAATCCCAACTTCTTCCAACGAACCGCTCCAAATCCTACCGTTCGCAGACGTCTGCGTGCTGCCGCGCGAGACCGGTCCTTGCCGCGCCTTCCTGCCGCGATGGTACCACGACGTCTCGGACGGCCTCTGCAAGCAATTCACTTACGGAGGTTGCCAGGGCAACAAGAACCGCTTCAAGACCAAGGAGCTCTGCGAACATACTTGCAACACGACAAAAGTCGGGGGTACGTTAATTGCCGCGATCGCAACGAATTAAACACGCGTCCGGTGTTTAATTCTCGCGCCCGGGTGACGCAGACGAATCCTGCTCCCTGCCGAGAGCCCAAGGCCCTTGCTCGAACTACGAGGTCCTCTGGTACTTCGACCAGGCCGACGGCCGGTGCAGGCAGTTTTACTACGGGGGCTGCGAGGGCAACGCGAACCGCTTCAAGAACGAACAGGAGTGCGCTCAAACCTGCCCGGAACAGCCTCGTGCGTGGATTTCACGATTCATACCCCCCGATTCTGGTTTGGGGAAAAGGCCTAGCTAATATGAGATGTTGTGTAATAGCGATCGCAGTGTGCGGCTTGGCGCAAAGCCTGGGCAACTGCTTCGACTACGAGAACAGGTTCTTCTTCGACGGCAGCGTGTCGCAGTGCCGCGGCTTCATCTACGGAGGCTGCGGCGGCAACCAGAACAACTTCTACACCGTGGAGGAATGCGAGCACCGGTGCGGGGCTTCTCACGTCGAGGTTCCCAAACAGGACGATTTCAAAATAGGTATATGTATAACTCAACTGGGATCTGGTATATGTTTAAAATACTAGTCAGTGTCCTGAGTCTTAAGCTCGTAAACCTTCCCTTAAAAGCTACAATTAGTTTGATGTACTCGGGTCGGTTTAACTACAACACTCGGCTTCACATCCATTGCACAGGTAATTGGCCCTATAGAGACCTGAGTATGTCATTGGGAAAGTTCAATTGAGAATAAAATGGGTACAGTGTTAATTTTGATAGGGCCGATTTACCGAAACAATGGATGCGAAGGTCCTTTGTTGTTGTTAAACCGACCCGAGTATAAATCCGTATTGCATTCACATCTTAAAATGAATCCTTTACTTTTCTGCGATTGAATCTCCGTATAAAGTAGATTTTTTAGTCTTGTGTTGTGCGTTTTCCTTTTGAACAGACAGAATATACCGAGAACCTGGAGAAATGTCTCAGTTTCTTCAAAAGTTATTGTTAGACTTTAAAGTCTATGCATTGTCTTAACTGACCAGTTTAAGTTTATAAGTTGGGTATAAGTTTAGCAACGTGAGATCTGCGTCTTATCGCGTGTCGCTTGCATCCGGCAGAGAACTGCCATTTGGCCGAAGACAAAGGGCCTTGCTACGACAGCATCACCAAGTGGCATTACGACAAGTCTGACGGTGTGTGCAAGCAATTTCAGTACGGGGGATGTCAAGGAAACGAGAATCGATTTTCTTCGCTGCGCGAGTGCGAGGAGCGGTGCACGTATTCTCAAGGTACGGCTATAACTGCAATGCGCATTCGGATGTAAGTAACACGATTAACTGGTGATCTTTTTGTCCAGATATTTGCCAACTCCCTCGCATTGCCGGTCCGTGCAGCGGCACCTTCACGCAATGGGCCTTCGACAGCCAACAGGGCTCCTGCCGGGAGTTCAACTTCAGCGGCTGCGAGGGCAACGCGAACCGCTTCGACAGTTTGCAAGCTTGCGAGGAGAGATGCCGTGGTCAAGCGGTCACCACCACCACCACCACCACTGTCCAGCAAACCGACTCCACCACCACCCCTCAACCGGAACCGGAATCGACCCCGCAACAGCCGCCCCAGTACGAAGAGATCTGTAGAAGTGCCCCTGACCCGGGTCCTTGCTCGCAAAGGGAGCTGCGCTGGTACCACGACCCCAGTGACCGGTCCTGCAAGACCTTCGTGTACGGGGGCTGCTTGGGCAACTACAACAGCTTCGAAACCGCCCAGCATTGCGAGGAAATATGCGATGTCCAGCAAAGGCCCATCGGTAACTCGACCGGCAATAAACTTTGTTTTTATACATGCCTGGCTTTTGAACGAGTTTGTATCTGTGTATCCAGAAACAACAACTACTACAACTGCTACTGCTACTGCTACTACAACAACCGAAGCGCCGGTTATTACTCTTCATCCGCAAGCGAACAACTGGACGGGTGAATTAATGCACCTGCGTACGGCGGAACTTGTCTGAAAAGCTGTTTTAATTGATATCATGTGTTTGAGCAGAAACCTGCGTGCTGCCCTCTGACCCCGGCCACTGCAACAACCTGGAACCGAGGTGGTATTACGAGCCCCTGCATTCGACTTGCATCCCGTTCGCTTACGGGGGCTGCGGCGGAAACCGAAACAACTTCCTCACTTACGAGACTTGCCTGACCACCTGCGCCACATCTCGTAATTAACCTTATATATCTCGTAAAAAGAATTGTTGGTAAATTGGGTGTTGGGGTTTCCCGTTCTTAACCCGGTCCAGAACCGTGTCCCGATCCGGGAGACTGCGGAGCGCTCGCGTGCCCTTACGGCCCGGAGGAAGGAAGGGATTGGAGAGGTTGCGTGCTCTGCCGTTGCGCTGAACCGTGCAGGGTCGGTAGAAATGGTCCTTTAATAGCCAAGGTTAAACCGGAACTTAAACGAAGCCACGATTTGAATTTCAGGATTACGAGTGCCCGCAAGGCTCGCAGTGCACCGTCGAGGTTCACGTGGACGAAGGCGGCGTGACGAGGGCGGAGCCCGTTTGCAGACAAGGTTCAACTATACGAGGAAAAACTAAACGATTCGAACTAGTTACTAAACGTTTTACAGATCTGAAAGCCGGCGAGTGTCCGGCCGCGCATTCGTCGAGCGGAGACCGTTGCGAACAGGAGTGTTCCTCCGACCTGGACTGCCCGGATGTCCTCAAGTGTTGCTACAACGGCTGCGGTTTCAGTTGCATCGTAGCGAACGGTGAAAACCAGTGTAATACACCCTTCACGTTACCCAAACCGATGTTTAACCGTTTTTATTTTAACGCAGCCGAGGGCCGAGAAGTCGGCACCGAGACCGAATCTCCGGTCGTTGTTCCGGCAACAGGTATTTTGAAGCTTTTGTTGCTCTGATTAAGCCTATACCAATGGACCGTTTTTTGTGGGGAAGTAGATGTGATACCGAGCATCGCGTACAGCGACGACGAAGTCGTGGCGTCCAGCGGGGACACGGTGACCCTGCGGTGCACGGCCCACGGTTCCCCGGCTCCTCAGGTGAGCTGGTCCCGCGGGAGACAGCCCATCGCGGATGACCGCTTCCGGCAGATGCCCGACGGGTCGCTGGTCATCGAGGGTGTGACGCACGCCGACAACGGCTTGTACACCTGCGTCGCCAGCAATTCGGCCGGTGTTGCCGAGAAGTCCGTTCAGCTCGTGGTGCAAGGTAAAACGGACCGTGTTTTCCGCATCTTACTTACTACAACCACGTGACCGGTAACTTCGCACGATTCGGGTTTGTGAACGTGTCTAACCGCATGTGGAATGTCTCTTCTTCTTCTTCCTTGGTGTTCCTTTGGTGTGTTCTTGCATGATTACTACCGTGAACCCCCTTCGCGCCGCGAAGGCTCCTCCAAGGAGCGCCAAGAAGAAGTAGCGTCCCCAACACCCGAGCCGCGACCGGCCGAGATCCTCGAAGGGCCCCGAGTGGTCGTCACTCCCCTCGACCTGCCCCAGCACTTGGACTGCAGGGCCATCGGGTGGCCCAAACCCACGGTCACCTGGTGGAGGGAAGCGAGGATGTTGCCCAGATACAGCGAGCAGTACGAGCAGTACGCCAACTACTCGCTGCTCATCCGCAGCGTCACCATCAAGGACCTGGGGCCGTACGAGTGCAGGGCCTACAACCAGATCGGGCAGGTCGCCGTGTGGGAAGTGACCGTGTTCACGGACACCGCTGCCCCAGCCGTGCTGGAGGACCCAGCCGTCCTCAAGTACTTCGGCAAGGCGGAGGACCTGGACCGCCAGGTCCCACGCGACAACCCGGTAGACAGGGACTCGGGACCTGGAGGCGACAACGAGGTGTCCAACAACATTGACGATCAACCCGATCGACCCGAAGATGATGGAGCAAACCCAGCGGCTAATCGCAGTAGTAATCTTGTGGACGCGGACTTAGGTCCTGCACTGGATAAGTCTCCTCAAAGTCCTCCGACTCCTGATTGGGGTTCAGGTACAGAGAGAGCGAAAAGGGCCGATGCTTGCTCGTTTGGCTGGCTGGCTTCATGGCTTTTCCCGAGCTTTCCGGGGACGTGGGGGGTTCTTGTGTTTTTTTAACGCGATCGCCGTGATCTTTTCAATGTCACTTACCTTACGACTTTGCCAAGCTATTCCAAAAACCCTTGTTTTAACACCTTTGCTAACTGTGTTTTGACGTAACTTTCCAAAACACAGTGCCGGTTTCAGCGCGCGTTGTGGCCGAGAACACGCAAGTCGATTCGGACGCCCCGTTGCTTCTGGACTGCATCTCCTCCGGAAGCCCTAGGGTGGTCTGGTACAAGGACGAGGTGCTGGTGGAGCAGGATAACAGGACGTTAATATTCCCGAACGGGACCCTTCTCGTGCCCCGCGCCAGGCCGGACGACGCGGGCGTTTACAAGTGCGAAGCGTCCAACGAATACAACCGCGCGCTGTCTTCCATCAACATAACCGTGAACGGTGGGTATTTCGTTCCTCTCAGTTTTATTTCAAAGAGCATTTAAAGAGTGGCCATGAAGCTAACTCTCTCTCTAATAAATAATTATTGCAACCTTTGGGATACGAGGATCGCGACAGGTACGTACGCCACTATCCACTCGTTCATTATAAAACCAGTTCGCATCAGGATATTATTACAGTAGAACTCCTATTATCCGAGGTAATGTGGGGGCAGGTACTTCGGATAAGCAAAAACTCGGATAACACGGAAGAAAAATTATTAAAAATTTATTTGAAATCGTACGTATGTACGCTTAGGTTTTTAAGTAGGGCCTACATAAAATGTGACATCCATAACTCATGCTCCCCACATTTTTCAATTGCTCATTCATAATGCGTTCCTAATAAAGATGTGGGGGAGCATGAATTATGGATGTCACATTTTATGTAAGTAGGTCCTACTTGGGGACATGGGTTTATAGGAACTTTATGTCCATAATCAGTAAAGTTTTAGTTCGGATAACACGGAGTCTCGGATAACCGGGGGTTCTGCTGTATTAGGAGGAATTATAATTAGTTGTGATTCGCTACGCAGGAATGTACGTGCCACCCGGGTGTTCTGACAACCCGTACTTCGCGAACTGCAAGCTGATCGTGAAGGCGAAGTACTGCAAGAACCGGTACTATGCTCGCTTCTGCTGCCGCTCATGTACCCTAGCCGGCCAATTAACCGCCGAAGACATCGCAGCCATTCAAGATAACCTAGTCTGATCTTAGGTGAGATTTTCCTTTGTTTTTGCTCGTACGAGAAATCGGTTTCCGCGGAAGGCGAAACGCTGCGCGCCGAGGAACCGCTGCGGATCGACACACGTAAAAATGCCGAGATACCAGAGGATATGGCTTAATTTCTTAATAGTATATATGGGTTAGTTGTCCCGATTATATAGTGTATAATTGCGTGTTTGGTATGTGAATCGTACATAGTATATTTTATATATATATATATAACATTTAGAATTAACCGAGTTGGGCTGCCATTACAGCGACGCGACCACGTTACGGCTCTCTGGTTACAAGGCATTCGTGCAATATTTATTACTGATAGAAAGTCAATTGTGTGCCTTCTCGTTGTTATACCAGAGGGGGAATC
The DNA here is from genome assembly GCA_023279145.1 of Glomeris maerens. NCBI lineage: Eukaryota > Metazoa > Arthropoda > Diplopoda > Glomerida > Glomeridae > Glomeris > Glomeris maerens. The sequence continues at coordinate 16,294 of WWPM01023522.1, forward strand.
GGACGAGAAACAACAATTACAAATAAGGGGAGAGAAAGAGAGAAAAGATGCAAAATTTGCCGAGAATTTCCCTTACGTCACTGCCAAACTACGTTCCACGCGTATACGTTAAGCTCTCTATACTTCTTTTTCTATTACGAGTGTCATCTTTTTATATACTATAGCTGGGCTGGTGGAATTTTTTGAAACGATAGACAGAGGTATATTACTATATATGTGTAATTTGTTTTCCCACAGATTTGTCGACTCATTTTTAAATGTACGCATGTAATAGCTCGTGTCGTTTCGTCCCGTTGACTTCCAAGTTTGTACCGTACGAGGCTGAAATCGCAGAATAAAGCTGATACGAAATGAAGGTTGTCTGTATTGGAAGCAAATAAGGATATATGGATGAGTATAGAAGAAACAAAATGGCCGCCGCTTCGAAATTGAAAGGTTAAGAATATAAATGTACATATGTAATGACTCGAAAGTTATTACAATTGCTTCTAAGAAATGTTGAAAACAGGATATTACGATGTTTGTGATAGAAACAAATACAGTATCATCATTTCAGGACAAGCAAAGTAAATACAAAGAAAACAAAATGGCCGCCGTTTTTCTCTCTCCAAATATAAGTGTCATTTGTAATGAATGTAAATAGCAATTCGCAGAACTTTAATTTCATCATGTAGGCTTACATTGCTGCTCGAAATACGTTTGAGATTACATTAATTTATCTTGAAGCTATGACACTGTCATGATAAATATTTAACATTGTGTGCTCTGCATTTTGTTGATTCGCAATTTGGCCGAAATAGATACTGATGCTTTTGTTTATCCATACTAAATTGGTCCATGACTGACACGCCTTACTATTTTTTAACTTCACCAAGTCTATTTATATGCCGTATGTAAATATTTTCCCAAAACTTTCACATGTCGAAATAGCCATATTCCCGGCACACGAACAAAGAGGCGCTTGTCGCGTTGACTTACGCCCTTTTTACAACGCGCCCCTTTGCTATCTCAACGTCATCTGCAACGAAAGAGGCGTAAGTGCCAACGGGGTACGCCTCCCGCGCATCGATAATATATCGATCCGCGGCGTTCTTTTTCTAAAAACCTGCCTGCAACTTAAATCACCGGCAAGTGTTCCGTAGGATTAGTAAAGGAAAATTGCATTCGAATACGATGTCGGCAATAGTGTTGCGAACGCTCGCGTAAGTCGATTCGATCACATAAGCCGGCTTAGAACAGTGTATTGCGTGCAATGCGGTTGCTTAGCAATCATTGCGTACGTTTTCAATGGAGTGTTTTGCGCGACGATGTTTAGAGCCGCGATATATTGCTACGTAGCAACGCCGTCTGGCGGTTGAACCTTGAACTTCATGAGACGAAATCTTTGCTTTTGAAAATGGCGGACGCGGAGCTGAACGTCGACAGTATTATCGCTCGATTACTCGAAGGTAAGGCGTAATATAATCTGAATTTGGACGCGATTAACTAGCAAAATGCTCATTAGCACGATTTTAGTGTTTTATATTCGCAATCGGTCGTTTTTATCGCGGAAAATGCGGAAATTTGCCGCGAAATCTGATGTCGGCCGGCGAATTTTGTCAAAAAAAAAATCGAGTTCACTGTCCGCAATTGTCGAAATTCGCTGTTGCACCCCTTGCTAAACATGCTAAAGGACGCTTCACCTGTTTTTGTATAGGCCAATTACGTAAAGATAAGGTGTAAAGGAAAAATAAGATGTTTACATTGGCAATCTAGGGCTGGGGCTGTGGCAAAAACCCCGACAAAAACCCCTTGTATCCGGGCTCCATTTTGGCAAAAAACAATATTCCCCGTATCCCTGCGTTGCTTTTCCGCGTTAATAATTAATAAATCCAGTCTTACACGTGATTGCGACGATAAATCTAATTGTCTACGTGTTTTGTAGTTGCGATTAAGTTGATGACAAACCTAGTAAAATGTCAAATTCATTGTTTGTTGTCTAAACAAATTAAATAATTGAAGATAATGTCAGGGAAATTTCTGCTACAAGTCATGGAAATACATAGCAACAAGAAATTGACAATGTGAAATGTTAAAATTGCAAACTTAAGGTTTTTTTTTTAATATTTGGCCAGGGAAAACTATGAAAGTTTCCATTTTTATTGCCCATTTTTGTAAGTTTGCAGTATATTGATGTAGTTTTTTTGTTTGGGTTTCCTTGAATATGTAGTGCGAGGATGTCGACCTGGAAAGACAGTTACCATGTCCGAGGCAGAGGTCAGAGGTCTTTGCCTCAAATCCAGGGAGATCTTCCTCAGTCAACCCATCTTGCTGGAACTGGAAGCGCCACTTAAAATCTGCGGTTTGTATCCATTTCCTACTTTCAACAAATGTGTACTTTCCGTGAAATGTCATCCTCAGTAATGTTTCACTTCACAGTGTTGAAATTGTTATTATATACATGTGTTTATTATAGTTTTGTAAGTCAGCGGTGATGTTGAAGCGGCTGCTTTAAAAAAAACCAAGAAGACGAATTGCACTTTGTAATGTTTAATTGGAACCGTGAATCGGTCCGATGCGATTTGATTTGGTTATAATTAGTGTTATTACAGCGGGTTTAATGAATTCGATTCGGAGCAAGGACGTAGCGTGTTGTCGCCGTTGGAAAAATTGGCTGAAAAGTTACCGTGGTGAGAGAGAAATGTTTCGAGATACGGATATAACGTAATCGAGGCAGATGTTTGCATGGTTGTATCGATATCTCCACGGTTTCGATGAAATGCTTCACTCTTGTCAAGGTTTCAAAAAATGTTCCCTTTTTCTCGGGGAAGATTAAGTAAGAATTAACCCCGGTGTTCTTGGGCAACTTCTTGGGATTGCTGCGCGGCTATCTGTTATCGATAGGCCAAGTATATAACTTGAGGCGCAACCTTATCTTGAGTTTCTCGGAAAGATTGAAGATGCGAATTCGTTAGAAGTGTTGCTGCGATGTTCGTATATACAATTTACAACGTGTTTGTAAATTCCGGGTTCGCGTCTGGAAATCGTAATGCGGTTCGTTTCTTCTTTGGAACGGTTATGAAAACATGCCGATGAATAATTTGTGGTTCCTCGTTTTTAAGTTTTGTTCTTAAAAAATACATGTACCTACTTCAATTGCCTCTGTAACGAGAAGCAAAACTAGTTGGCTGCTTAATAAAAAATGGACTTGCGTGCCTTTTGTTGTTTACGGGAGAAAGGACTCGTCTTGTCCGAATCTGAAACATGTGAACGTTTGCGTTCCGCAGGTGACATCCACGGACAGTACACCGATCTGCTGAGGCTGTTCGAGTACGGCGGTTTCCCGCCCGAGTCCAACTACCTTTTCTTGGGAGACTACGTGGACCGCGGCAAGCAATCTTTGGAAACCATATGTCTCCTCCTCGCCTACAAAATCAAGTACCCGGAGAACTTCTTCCTCCTGCGCGGCAACCACGAGTGCGCCAGCATCAACCGCATCTACGGGTTCTACGACGAATGTACGTGGGTATATCTGCTTCCCCCGGTGTTCTTTTTTTCTTCTTTATTACCCGTATTCATCTACGTTTGAATTCCAGGCAAAAGGAGATACAACGTGAAGCTGTGGAAAACGTTCACCGATTGTTTCAACTGTCTTCCGATCGCGGCCATCATCGACGAGAAGATCTTCTGCTGCCACGGAGGTTTCTCGATTTGAAAAACCTCGAACGTGCGGTTCCCGGAAAGGGTTGAAACCGATTTTGTGTTTTCTTGTACTTAGGGTTATCCCCTGATTTGCAAAGCATGGAGCAGATCAGACGGATCATGAGGCCCACGGATGTCCCGGACACAGGTAACGTAATTGGTGCTTTTATATCCCGGGCAACGAGTTACTGTTTTGCCGCGCAACACAAAGGAAAGGGTTCTTGCATTCACGCCTCGTTGATTTTCCAACCGAACGCGTTTTCACTCCGGTATAGTCGGTAAATGTTTGGTCAGAGAAAGTTGAATGACAGCTAGCGAGAGAAACTTTGCTTCACTAGAGTTGAGCAACTCGTTGACGTCTTTGTGTATTGTGGATCGCGCCAGGTCTTCTGTGCGACATACTGTGGTCCGACCCCGACAAGGACGTGCAAGGATGGGGCGAGAACGACCGCGGGGTTTCGTTCACGTTCGGCGCCGACGTGGTCAGCAAGTTTCTCAACCGCCACGATCTGGACCTCATCTGCCGAGCTCACCAGGTTTCGTTTTATAACCATTCTCTCTCTCCCGTTTAACCCCGTGTCCGCTACACACGCGAGGTGACGTGTTATTATCCGGTGCACCTCGGTAGTTTTGTAGCCGTGAAATGCTAACGACAAAGGGGAAGGTTCTAATTCCAAAACTGGATCCTATTACCGAGGCGATATTCGGACGTTAGATAACACGGTCTTATCGCAAGTAGCAATTGGGGATTTTTAAAGGGGCTATTTATTACTTAAAAATGTGAAATGCGTAGTGGGTAGTAACGAGTCGATCTAGGGAAGTGGTATCAACATAAACTGCGAATTTGATTGTGCTGTGAATCAATTATACGTTCGCTTCGCAGGTTGTTGAGGACGGATACGAGTTCTTCGCGAAAAGGCAGTTGGTGACGCTGTTCTCGGCACCGAATTACTGCGGGGAGTTCGACAACGCGGGAGGAATGATGTCTGTCGACGAGACGCTTATGTGTTCCTTTCAGGTGAGAAACCGGACGCAAGTCAATTTAGAAATTGCAAAGAGGGAATCAATTCTAAAACTGAAATTGCTGGGAAATAAATATAACTTGGTAATATTATTTCTTTATTTCCATCTTTCCTGGAGGGTTTGAAAGAGGTTACATAGTTCGTACAGTAAATAGAGACAAAAGTTCTGTTGTCTGATTAATTATGAGTATTGGATGTACACCTCAAGCATATACAGAATTATTGTTACTCCGCCGCATTACAAAGTTTTCCCTCTACTAGTTAATAATACATCTTATAAAGGCCGTGTTCGGCAAGTCGTACCGTCTGTCTGGGTCGCCAGATATCTTGAGCTTTGGCCAGAAAAGTTGTTGCGCAATCCATGTGGGCCTCGGAGATCTGAACAGGTTTTTTCGTTCGGCAAATCAAATGTCTGAGGAGTGACGTCATTTTCTCTGGCTGCCGTGTCAGACAAAATTGAATCCAGCCGTAACAGAAATTTGTGGTCGGCAAACCAGATGACATGGCACGGAGATGACGTCACACGCTCTGGCGACCCAGACTGACAGTATGAACACGGCCAAAGAACCGGCCAGAACTAGACCGTGACAGCTTAAACGGAAAGTTAAGTTTCGGGGTTTTCGTTGTAGATTTTAAAGCCGTCGGAGAAGAAAGCCAAGTACCAATACGGGGGCCTGGACTCGGGTCGTCCCAACACTCCGCAAAGACCCCAGAAGAAGAAATAATGAAAGGGAAAAGAAGGCGAGAAAGAACAAGAAGCTACGTTTTGTGATTCGGATTTGTACAGTACAAGAATGTCGGGTAATTAACGCGGCAGCCGTTCGCTCGCTCGCTCGCCACACGTTTAGACGCTGTTTGTGTTTTTCCTGCCGCCTTTATAGAGGGGGCGTGTTGCAGCAATTTGGGATTAGTTTCACCAGTTCCAACTTTTAACAAAATATACGGTAATACGAATAATGTCCGTGTAAAACCGTACGAGTCTCTCTCGGTTTCTTTCGATGAAAATGACGATGATCTAAAACAAAAAAATCATGCAGCGTGCGTGGAAAATGGTGAGAGGAAAATTGGGGTGGACAAACAAGTGGAGCGATTATATATATACATAGTGCTGTAATAAATAGAGAGCCATGAATGCTTTTCGCTGTTTACGTAGTAGTTTTCAACTTGTTAGCCTCGTGTATCGGCACGTTGTACGCGGGGCTGGCTATCGGAGAAGCTCTCGGAGCTAAAGAATACAAACCAAAAGTGTCAATGTTATCGTATCGTTCCCGGGAGCAGCTGAACTTCATTCTCGGGGGTTCGGTACGGGAAGCTGCTTCGGTGGCCGCGGTCGTCTCGTCTCTAACTAGTTCTAGTTTTAGTTGTCTGTTTCCGTTCTTGTTTAGATGGGGGAGGGGGAGGGGGGGAAAGGGGGAACGATGTTAAATGGCACGCTGTCTTTTTCGGTGTGGTCATCGCTGAGCTTGTACGTGACGGTGCGTGTCGTGTTCAACGCGTGAATGTTTTACGGTCTTTGACTCTCCGTTGGGACTACTGACGGAATCGAGAAATCGGTTCGAGATGGAAGCGGACGTGCAGCGGGGCAAACATTGTACTCGTGTGAAAGTGTAAACGTCCGTGTTCCTGTATTTCATTTGTTTGCGGCATTACGTTATACTCTTTACCGGCTGTTAAGGGTGAATCGGCTCGGGTTTTTGTAGCAACCCCTGAAGCGACAACCGTCGTGCGCGGAAGAAACTGTACGAGTTTTATCGATGATGATGTTATTCTGTAATACGTTTACGTGGCTGTAAAACAGCGAATGGATTTCTCCTATGATGATGCCCCACAACTTGTTATTGACACGTGTTTTTGCCAGTGTTTTGCATGTGATTTCAGTTTCAGAGGTTGTTACAAATTCGTTTCCGTTTCGGTTCACCTTTAATTCATCGTGCGAAATCTCGTAACTCGCGCGCGCGGTTTTTTAATTCTCAAAATACGTACCTGTAAACACGGATTGCCCTTCAGTACCATCGTGTTTACAGGTACGAATATACTATACAGAGAAATCACAAACGGTCTTCAGTTACGAGATTTCCGGCACTTTATTTTTGCATTGGCACGTATACCTTAATTGTAATCCCCTCGCTTTGCTCGGCAATCTTTTGGTGCCCCTTCCCCTTCCCCCTTGTACCCTGTACCCGTGACCAGTACCTATGTTTGTGTTGATTATTTATTCCTGCAGTGAACGGACTTTAAAGATGAGTAGTAATTTATTTGGACACCGAGTATATTGTTCGCTCTCGCGGTTAAAGGGTTAAATCTCGAGCGCGAGTCGCAGTTTCTCGTGTCGCCTGTTAAACGTGTACGTTAGGACCTCGACAGTTCGAGTTCGTTGGGACCTAAGTCGTTGAAATATATACATATGTTATTAGTAAAGTATTGCGTATGCATGTTCATGATTTCCTTTTCACAGCTGTGCCCTATTTCTCGAAAGCAAAAGCAAAAACCAAAACAAAAGCAAAGCAGAAAACCAAAATGACTTCATTCCTCAAAACTTTGAAATGTTTTCATTTTTGGTTTTCGCTTGTTGTTTTTGGTTTTCTTTCTTAGATTTTTGCTTTCATCTGTTTTCGTTTTGTTTTTTCTTTGGTATCGTTCTTGTTTTGATTTTGGTTTTTCCTTTTGAGAAATCAAACAACCAATTATTTATCGTTTTTGTTTTGTTTTCAGTTTTTATTTTTCCTTTCGAGAAATCGCAAAACCAATATTTCAATCGTTTTCGTTTTGTTTTTGCTTTCGAGAAATAGGGCCCTGGCGCAAAAATGCTTTGAAACCTTTGAATTCAAAGTTTGCTCGACTTTAGATACTGAAAGTAAATTAATTGTTAAAAATATACCAGGAAGTTTATGTAATAAGAAGGCTACTTATAAGTGCAAAACTCGAAACGTCTTGGTCCTAGCGTACACGAGAAGCGAAGGCAATCTTAAAAGACGGTGGCCATTTCGTGTACTTTACTTCCGATACGAAAGTGAGACTTGATATTCCGTGACAGTTACTTATATATACATATAAGAAAGTCCAACATTATTCTCAGTATGCGTATATCAAGTCCAAGAAGACTATACTTAAAAAAATACATTTAACGGTATATGTATTTGTGATTATTTTGTAGTTCCGCGGCGATTTGCAATTTCAATCGCGAATCCGCTACGTACGCGCGTGCGTGTAACTTAATTTGCCAACAGAAATAATCTTCCATGGAATCATTTAGTATAAGGACTTTTCAATTCAAGATTGTAAATTACACTGGAACTGAAACTGTTATAACTGGCAGGACCAAATTGAGAAAAACACAGTTTCGCGTTCGGTGTATATGCCGTACTTATCCGCGATTGAAATTTCTTTTGGTTCGGGAGAAAATATATACCAAAATGCAGCTGTAAAAGTTTATTTGCCACCAAATAAACAATGTTTACAATTAGTTTTGCTATATATTACTGTACAGAGATGCTGAAATAGTATAAAATGTGCTTTAACTGCCATACATTGATAGGCCTATATGCTACATACAAAATTTTGTCAATTTTGAATTTGTCGTGCGATTTCCCGTGTTAATCGAAACAATCCTAACATTGCATTTCATCAGTCATCATTTGTGGCAGCCATTTCTAATACTTTTCAGTGTTTTGTTGGCCAGTCGAAGTCAAACCAAGTTTTTGATGCAGTGATTATGAACTCCGTTTGCAGAAGCGCTTTTACTATTTTGGCCGTTACAAATTCAAATTCGTTCCATTCGTTCCAAAGGCCGACACGGACATTCCAGCTGCTGCAAAGTGGTTTTCGTTATGAATTCAGTATATAAACCGCATTTTAGACTTAATTTGCTGTTCCATTAGGAGAAGTGAACGTCTTTTCTGGTGATAATCTCAAAATATTCACATATTTACCCCTAGAAAACTATAAAAACTGCATTTGTATTTAGGCCTAATTCGACCCACGAAGATTTCCCACTTCCATCTTGACAACAAACCTTTCTACGTACCCTAAACGGCTCTCCAGTGATCTACAACAGGTATACAGGATCATTTATACATTCAACTTTGTTGAAAAATCGATATAATGAGCAGGATTAAGCTGCATATTCAAAGAGAAATGAATGAATGAGTCGATTTTAAATTCCAATATGGCCGCCATTGCACCAGTCATTCCAATTACTTGGCTGTGGATTTAAGCAATAAATTTTTCGAGCGGTAAATTTTCCTCGCCATTGAACACGATGTTGAAGGTTTATCGATTCGCCGCGGAGGTTTTCGCTATTTCGCTGGATCCGCGGATTAAGTTATTATATGCAGTAGAAATTAGATTCTCTGTGATTTTCGTGGTCAAACTAATTCAGGAAGTTTGAACTAAGCAGGTATAAGCACGTAGGTGAATGTAATTTAGTGTCTTTTTTTGAGGTTACGCGGCAACTTCCTCGCGATATCGCGGCATAGCTCGTAACCGTTCGCGTCTCGCGGGTTTTTTCTTATAGATTTCCACGTGGCAGATGGTGAAGTTTCCTTCGTTTTTTCTTGATGAATCTTATCTTTTTTTGTTGCTAGGATAACAGCAAACCTTTCATGCCCAATATTCAAACACGCTGGTGCCCACGCGCCGGATTGACGGCACGCGCCGTATAGCTCTCTATACGTATACCGAATCCCCAGAAAGTTTAGGAAAATCAATAAATGAATGAGTATATTGCAAACTTGGTTCAAAATTTACGCTCCAGCCTCTCAACCAGTCAATTATTCAAATGGGCCACGTTGCGCGCAATGACATGCACCCGATTCGTTTATCGGTCCATCTGCAATATTATACATTTATACGGGACCTTTTTTGACATTTTCCTCCTCTCTATGCCATAAATAAATTATAAACACTAGAACTTGAGGCCCCCAGTTGAATGCAATAGCATGCTGTATTACTATTCAGTCGTATAAAATGTAAACTGTGTTTTTTTGGCGTATAGTTAACCGTTTTTAAAAATTATATATAGTCCGCGCAGGGAAAGAAGAAAAATGAAGGGCGAACCTCCCCATCGACAGTAATGGCAAACGTCCAACTGCTCCTCGGAACGGACCAGTCGATTAATCGCGAAGGGGGTGTGTTCTTCTTTCCTAACGCAGACTATACACGAAAGGTGTTCACAAAAGACGCGTGCAACTTCAAACTTTATTATCTCTGTAAGTGAACAAGATAAAAACACAAGGTAAGAGGCATATGATAGATGGATCCTCTAAGTTTATATTGTGATTTTCGTATTGCCATTTAATCAAGTGTAGATGCCAAGTTATTCAATGATGAAGTTTTGCAAGGTTGTTTTTAATAAAATAGCGATCAGTTTTCACACTTTTAAGACAATAATTTCGAATAAAGCCTATAGAAAAGGAATTTATGCTGGTTAAATATAAATGCAGCAACTATTTAATAATAAAAGTGCCGGTCTGGAACGTGACTCGTTTTCGAAATTGATTTGCATCCAAACGTAAGATTGCTTTTCCTTTTCTTTTCTTTTCGCAAATAAGGATTTGAAATTTGGGCGAAAAAGCGATATATAACCCCTTTTATTTGTGAAGCCATGTGTGTGTTCAAAGTATGAAATCGATAAAGAAAGTCGTTATTTGTGTGTATATAATTTTTTTTT